>JAQMYG010000003.1:6136135-6147163 GCA_030014215.1 Clariallabes teugelsi | reverse complement strand
AAGAGAGTGACTAGTATCTGCCAATACTTGATATTCCCCCATCTCCTTTAAAGTGGCTGTAGGTCTCTTTGCAGCTATGTTGTAAAGTTTTTTGGGTTTTTTTTTCCAGTTATTTGGCCAAATTGAAAGGATGTCTTGTTGTTTGTAATGCCCAGTGCTGTGCTCTGTTTTCATCACATTCATCATGGTGTATTTTATGATTAGAAAATGATTTAGATTGCAGTATGACATTACAAAGAAAAATATATATATTTGATACAACTCGACTCGTCACGTAACCAAGAAACCACAAAGCACTAACTAATATTACTTTACTCATTCTGTCTACTATATAAATGCTATTTTATATAGTGCTTTACCCATATATGATTGTACTGTTTAATAGAAAAACTGTATACTTGTCTTGGTTCTGCTAAAAATTAATAAATGCACACAGCATGAATTGATTTAAGAGCATAATCTAAACCAGAATTTCTCTCAATCCTGTCACATTTAACTTTTTACCTTTTCTCACTTTCCCTAAGCCTCATTTAAATTTAACTACATTGCTAACCCCAGCTCAAATATCCATCCAAAATGTGATTGTAAAGGAAGCCAGATGTGCTCTTCAGTTATTAAAGATTGCATAAATAACAGCTGAAATGATGCTTCAGTACAGTGAGCCATAGAGAATGGAAAGATGCTGGATTTCTCACATATGCAATATATTAATAGAAACGTGTATGTAAAAAGGGTGATAGTGTTTCCTCAGTCTCTGTAAAGTGTTTGCATTTTGGCGGTCATGTGGTTCATGAGGCGCTTGGATAAGCAAGTGGATCACATGAGCAGCTTTAATATTTATTGTGGAAGAGAGTTCTGTTCTTCCTTCTGGTGCACACGACAACGGCACATTCTGTTCTACACTTACTGTTTCCTTTCTCACGCTTTACCACACACACACACACACACACACTCTCTCGCACACATCATGCTCTTTATACATCATCCTCATTTCTCATGTCTTTGCTTTTCGAGCTTCTAATCTACATCTTTTCACTCTTTTTATAATGCACAAAAAACCAGGGGGAAAAAATCCATCTTTTATTCTTTGGAAAGTTGTTTCATTTTGGAGCTGAGGATTTACTGTCTATATACTGTAACACAATTTGTTTAATTATGATATGGGCTGTTGTGATATTTTTTTTTATGTTTGTTCTGTGCTGAGGCTGTATGAAATTGAATGTGTCAGTAAATAAATATTGTAGTTAAATATACATTTTAATGTGTATTGATGCATGTAAGACATGGAATGACACTATGAAAGAATTTGAAATAATAATTATTATTATTTTTATACAACAGTTAGTTCCAACTGAGTAACCTGATTGGACGAGAGGCATTCCACGAGTGCTGATATAAAGTATAACAGCACTGGGACTTTTTGACTATGTGTGTCAATCCACGCCACAATTGTTCTACAGTCGTTAATGAAATTAGGTCTGCTTGCCAAGACTTGCATTCAAAACCAGTTATGGGAAAAAAAGAAAAAAAAAAACACATGATAATGTTATGTTATCTTAAACAACACTTTGTCTCCTTAGTAATTCTTTGTAATTCATTCTGAATTGCCTCTGTGTTGTTTCATTTTCGAATAATTGGAGCTATGAAGCTAACTAGATTCTGATACAAGGTTGAATCGGCACTACTTATATGAATCATCGAACAAGTGATTATACACCCTTGTGCACTAGCTTTCCATTTAACACTATTTGGATTTTAAACCCGGAACAGGGAAGTGAATCGAGCTGATATTGTAAAGTGAGATTTCATTTGAAACATGAAGAGAAACTTATTAGATTTACAGGATGGTCCATGACCTCACCTTTTGGCTCGATAGTGCTGGTACTGTAAGTATCTAAAACCTTTTTCGCCGCTAATAATTACACTATTGTTCGCTAACTGTCAGTCGCCAGCTCTCCTAGTTGCAGTTAAATAGTTCTGCCAGGCGTGGAAGGATATGTTTTGGTACACAAAATTACTTAATAAACAAACAAGCAAATCATAGTCTGTTGATGATAAATTGTGCTTATGGAGCTGTTGTTTGAATGCTGCGCCCTCATGCCTTAGACTGCATCATGGCGGTGCACAAAAACACAACCTCTCGTAATATTGCTTGCCCAGTTAAATATGCTGACCAGTTACCAATTCCACCAGTTTATAGTTAACATGGTCCGTGTGGAGGATTTGAGCTTAAAGTGGAAGGTTTCAGTTTCTCAAGGAGATCCCAATGTATTAGGCCAAAAATAACAAAGGGCTTGATTTGATATTTTCAAGTACAGTAATTGATTATCAACTTTGATGTTTAATCAAAATTTAGAAGCGGTAGGGAGTGATTCTCATTCTGACATAAAAATGCCATTGAAATGTGATGTGCTGAAGTTCCTTAGACATGAAGCTGAAATTCATAACTATCCTGAATATTAATTTGTTACAAACTGAGCATACAGTATGTATACATAATATATACTGTATGTGTATGTGTGTTTTCATTTTCTTTTCTTTTTTTAACTACAGGTCATTGTGGGAAAACTTTTGCCATACTGAAGAGATACGTAAGCAGTGCTGTTCCAAAAACGGACTGGTTAATTATTGTAGATGACGACACACTTATTAGGTAAGAACAGATTTATAACTACAGTATATGTTCACATATCATACAGTATATATTTGATATATAACACTACTAACTTTGAAAAACAATAAAAGTCAACTCTTAAAATGGGTGTACTGTTTCTCTTGATATATACAGTAAGTGTCTCCGAATCTCATCATACGTAATGGAATTAACACAGATGATTCTGAGGATTATTTTATGCCATTGTCATCTTCGCGGGAAGTTATAAGACACTAAATTGCTTCTGAAAATTCACTGATGTGAGAGTAATTGGTAATAAAAATGAATGAATGGTGCAGTTATGTAGTTAGCAAGGGGGAAAATAACCTTGAGGGCAGTGCATTATTGTTGACTACTAATTGGTGGATCTTTCTTCTGATTGCTGTGTCAGTTTGGATTAAATTCCATATAAAAGTATCAGGATCCTGTATCAGGATCTTATATACATAATACTACTGCAAGAGGTTACCATTTCTATAGTAAAAACATGTATTTTATGGTATATCTGTGTAAATGTTTTGATTGTTTGTTTTTTGTTTATTGTGGTAAGTTCTTTATAAAGGAAATATGTATTAAGCATTTGTGGGAGGAGCCACCAGTGTTTGTGTTTTGTCCCAGCCAGTGGTAAAGCTGTACATTTTTTTGACATGACACGCTTCATTGTGAAGGCTTTGCACTTTCGGAGTAACATAAGCTGTTTTTATATGTATTCAAGATAGAGGGGAAAAAAGTTTTAAACGAGCAATAAAAAGTTGCTTTAATGTAAGTGATAACAGGAAGTAAGATGGTTTCTGGATGATCTGCAACATAAAGCTTGCTATAGGGCTTACATTTACATTATTTGGCAGATGCCCTCCTCCTGAGCAACTTGCATTTTTATTTCATTATACATCTGAGCAGTTGAGAGTTAAGGGCCTTGCTCAAGGGCCCAACAGTGGCAACTTGGTGGTGCTGTGGTTTGAACCTTGGACTTTTTGATCAGTAGTCCTACGCCTTAAGCACTGAGCTACCTCAGAGTGGCACAAGAGAAAGCACCTATCACCTGGAGAACACACATCCTCACACCTCTACTTCCCTATAAAATAATGATATGTGTTGTACATAAAAGCCTAAATAACTAAGAGCAGGCAGCTTGTTTTTGTGTGTGCATATGTGTGTTTGTGTGTTTCCCTTTTTCAGCTTGCCGAGACTACAAGCACTCCTCAGCTGCTATGAGCCCACTGAACCAGTGCTCCTCGGGGAGCGTTACGGTTACGGGCTCGGCCAGGGAGGGTACAGCTACATCACAGGAGGAGGCGGGTGAGTGATCAAAAACTCTGCCTCTCATGACCGTGGTCAGAACCTCACAGTGTCCCGCCAGCTTGCATTCTGAAAAGATACACAGACATTTCACACATGAGCTTCTCTGGACCCGAGGCTGTTTGCACTGAGTGGTTGAGTCTGTTTAATCAGGTGTAAAAACTGTATTAAAACCCAGGTCTCTGGTCAGGTCAGTCTCTGGTTCTGGTGGAGTCAGTGGTCTGGAGTTGCATTTAGGGTGCAACAGAACCATGTGTGAAAGTAAACCCCTCCCAGCGCGTGGTGTAGAACAACATCAGGGGTGGGACCTCCTTTTCTGTTCAAAACTTGGCAAGTACAAGGTGCAAATTGTCATCTGCTTTCTGCTACTTCCATCAGTGGAAAAGGACCATCATACTGTAGGAATAAACGAAGGAAATGTAAATGTAATGGACTTTTCCCTGGTGCATGGAATGACCCATCCCTCTGAGTTCTCATCCCAAAAGCTATCTAAAAATGGACTCCAAGATGAATAACTGCACACTTTTTTATTATTATTAGTGAGTTGATAAAAAATTATTTTGCTCTGGGATTTTCACAGCAATCACTCCATATGTGTGATGTAAGAGATACGAGCTAAGAGATTGTGCTGGGAAAGGGAGAAAGGAGACACTGAATGAAGATGGCCAACTCATTCATTTTTTTTTTCTTTTTACACAAAAACACAGATGTATAGAGAGAAGATGTCGGTGTGTGTATTTTTTTTTAGCTTGCTTACCTTTGAACACACAGCTCTTTATTTGTTAATGTTGTCCACATTTAGCTTTGTGTGTGTGTGGTCATCTGCAGTCCTTAAAACATTTTAAACACTTTTCCAAATGTGTTTTTGGCTTTGCACAAAGGATGAAACGAGCCTCCTGTAACCTTCCTGAATGTCACTCATCATTATCGTACATTCCCCAAGCGCAGCTAAGAACTTGTTTCTCTTTTCCAATTACTCACCAGGAAAAAACGCTCTGTTGATCTGATTGGATAACATTCTGTAGCCAATAGAATATTACTTGTTAGAGTGGCAGATAAAAACACTGCCACCCTAACAAATATAACTCTGTAAAGAATCAATCTAATCGTACTTAAATCTGATAGATCAGTTACATTTGTCAGTTGCTTTATTTGCTTTGTACAACTGTTTATTTAGTGTGTGCATTTTCTTTGTATAAACTATATATGTTTATACAGTATATACTGTGTGTGTGTGTGTGTGTGTGTGTGTGTGTGTGTGTGTGTGTGTGTGTGTGTGTGTGTGTGTGTGTTAAAATTTCTAGTTCATCATAAAGTTTTAATGCAAATTAATCATATGACCTTGTCTGACCTTAATGGCTTCCCATAGTGCGGTTTCCCAGCAGTGTGATATAGGCACATTTAACGCGTATAATAAGATGACTGAGGAAACATCACTAGGTGTCCTGAAGTTTCATTATAAGAAGCTTACTGTATGTATGGAGTGGTGGATCAGGTGGCTAAGACACTAGGTTATTGATCTGAGGATCTAGGTTCAAGGCCTGCCATCGGTGGTTTGCCACACCGCATACTATGCAATACCAGTCCCATTCAGAAGATTTTAATTTTACATTTGGTAAATGTTAATGTTTGAGATGTTATAGAACTGTATAACCTGTTTGCTCTAACCAGTTTGTCATTCATTTCTTTATTCCAACATCGCAAAGTAAATCTGAGTATTTTAAAGTTGTGATTAATCATAGACGATGACTGTGATTAACTAGAATCAAATATTTGATCGTTTGACAATACTGTAAGTACTAAAGGCATACGGACACGATGCAATTGATGCATAATAAAAATGTATGATCAAAATTTATTTATGCAGTTGCACTATTACAACAACAGAGGCCCCAATCTGTAAAACTCATAGAAGTAAAAAACACAGAAAGAGCACTGACTGCTAGCTCCGGATGGTAACGACTGACCTGCTTTTCAGGTTCGAAATCAGGTTCAATCGCACTATAAAGAGCTCTTCAAGCGCGACCAATCTACACCAGCCAAGAAACAAGACACCAAACTCAGGCACTTTGACAGACTCTGAAACTCTAATTCTGTTAACCAGCTCCCTTTGGCTTCTGCGACAAAACCTGTTATGCTTCAATCACTCATTTATCCAAGTCAGAAAATAGCAAGGATGTAGTACATTTTGTTTACAATATATATTTCTATCCATTAAAGGGCTCATTTAAATGTTTGGTGAAGTGTAGCCCAATATGAGTGTGACATTTGGATATACTGTAGCTTTGTTGTGCACATCATTTACTGAGATTTATTATGATCTTAAGTAATACAGCGGTGGGGAAACAAAACGTCAATGTTCATGCTGACAGTAAGGTCAATTTTACATCTGCCTATGTCTTCCATTTCTGCATCTGACTATGTCTTCCACTGATATGGGGCACTGTACACACTAGAAGTGCCACTGGTTACATGCTTACTGAAGAAGTTGGTCTTTAATGTTAAACTTACAGTAAGCAGTTTAGACAGTCTGGGGAAGTTGATTTTACCACCATGGGCCCACACAAACAGTTATCTTGATGCAGGCTTTCTTTGCATCTTGAGGAATCTTGGGCGAAGCTGATCCATCCTAGACGTTTTTCCATTTTCAGCATTGTGGAAAAAACATGAGGTTGGGGAGAGTGAAAACAAGCCTTGCAACTACATTCTGGAGCAGTTCCCAAGGTTGGATAATCCGCAGGGAAAGATCCGGGCGCAGAGGTCCAATCCTAAGACTATCAAGTACCTGAGTGATTTTGGTGGAGAGAAATGGCCAGATGTTGTAAAGGATAAACCTGCATGACCAATTCAGTTTAACAATGTGAGGACAGAAACATAGCTGACTGCTCAGAAATAACCCAAGGTTGCATCATTGCGAGATGATGTGGTCCAAGAACACAGTGGATCAGTTTAAGGGATTAGATAGCATGCGGGGAAAGAACCCCAGGAGTGAGACATTCCACCCTTGAGATAACAAAGGACTGAATCTGTGTGAACTCTGTGTAGGGGAAAAAGGCCAGATGTTTCTCCTATACCTTTGAATAAGATTAGCCATATGACTCGCTGCTTTTAAATTTGCTGCCATGGTACTGTGTGGATTGCCAAATGGCAATGTGTTTACATGTTGCAATTTGTTCCTTATATGGAAAGCTGACCAAATGCATATTAAAAATGCATGAAAAATGCATAAAAAGTTACACACTCAAGGACATTTAGTCACCTTTAGCTTTGATTATAGCATAAAACATGGTGGCCAGGTCATGTGTTAAAATGATTCATCAGAGGAATTAATTTTATTGCCATAACTTTGATGACCAACTGAAGCAACCCCTGATCATAACACCACTTCCAGACGCTTGTACAGTGGCTACTATGTGTAATAAGTTTATTGCTTCCCTTTTTACTCTGATGCACCCACCACCCTGAAATTGGGTCAGTCTGAACTGATGATCAATTGGAAGTCTTGTGGAATGTTCCTGGTATGCAGTGGTCAGCACATCAAACGTGATCCAAGGAAGGAAAACCGGTGGCGTACTAATACACATGGGGATCAAAGGCTTGTTCTGTGCATTGCAATCCAATAGAAGCGCTAGTGTAGCTCAAATTGATGAAAAGGTTAATGCTAGTTGTGATAGAAAGATGTCTAAACACACAGTACATCACTGTGTGGCAAAACGGGGGACCTACTCAATATTGCCAGGTGGTCATAATGTGATGACTGATTGGTGTATGATAATGTAAGTGATTAACGTAAACTTTTGAATTATTGTTTTAACTGTTAATACAAAAGGCTGACAAATTAGAAAAGAAGAAAAAACATGACTCTGTAAAAGCATTTATTCATTTTGCTATTGAGTTTGGTTTTACAAGTCCCCTTAGTTGGAAGAATCTCTGGAAATCACTGCTGCTGTTTATCCAACTGATCACATTTGTTCTATGATGAAACATTTCTGTTCAGATGGGAGTGATCTTCTTTTGAAGGATTACTTGCACAAGGCCTCGATAATGGTTTCCACTGTTTTAAAACATTGAATGATAGCATATGGTGTAAATCATATGCTATCATCTGCTAGTCACCAAATCTCTACCCTATCGAACATCTTGGAGAGATCTTAAAGCAACCTGTTGGACAGCACTCTCCAACATGTTCATCAAAACAGAGAAGAGTTTATCTTTTACAAGAAAAAGTGGTCAACTCCAAAGAAATGTTCCAGAGACATGCAGAATTGACACAAAGGACCATTTTTGCAGTTCTGGCAACCTACTTACACGGTTTATGATATCTTTTTTTTTTTCCTATTGCTCTGCATCATAATATGCAACATTTGTCCATTTTTCTTACAACATTTAGTCTAACATGACCGCACTACAGTGGATTCATTTAATCAATTCATCATTTTAATGTACCTAATTGCATGGCCATTCATTTATTTATTTATTTAATTGCATTTGTGTAAAAATAAATAAATAAATAAATAAATCCCACCCTTCAGCATAGTATCTTTCACATGGCATAGATTTATTTCATTTATTTCACAGTTAAAATTAAATAATTAATATTAATAATAATCAAAGTTTTATATTTACAGTTAAAGTAAGAATATATATATGGTTTTGGCAAGTCTTTAGGACACCTACTTTATAAAGGACACAAGTAATTTTCACAAAATTTGTTTACAGGAAGATTATTTCACTTACTATTTATTATATCACAATTCCAGTGGGTCAAAAGTTTACATACTCTCAATTGACTCTGCCTTTAAACAGCTTGGAAAATTCCAGAAAACGATGCCATGACCTAAGGAGCTTCTGGTAAGCTAATTGATATGATTTGAGTCACTTGCTAGGGTGCCATGGAAAAATCAAAAGAAGTCAACCTCGACAAATCTGGTTCATCCCTGGGAACAATTTCCAAATAACTGAAGGGAACATGTTCATCGGTACAAACAATACTACTTGAGCATAAACACCATGGAACCAAACAACTGTCAATGCTGCTCAGAAAGGAGACACGTACATTGGGACAAAATGTACAAATCAATTCCAGTACAAAACCAAAGGACCATGTGAAGACACTGGAGGAAACAGATACAAAAGTATCTATATCCACATAAAACAAGACCGATATCAATATCACCTGAAAGCCTGCTCGGCAAGAACAAATCAATTGCTCCAAAACCACCAAAAGACCAGACTAAGGTCTGAAGCTGCACATGAGGGGAAAGGGGGAAACTTTTTAAAGTATTATCCTCTGGTCTGATAAAACTAAAAATAGCTGCTTGGTCATAATGACTATCGTTGTCTAGAAGGAAAATGTTGAAGCTTGCAAGACAAGGAACACCATCACAACCATGATGCACAAGAGTGGCAGCATCATTTTGTGAGGGTGCTTAGCTGTAGGAGGAACTGTAAAATTTAGAAATAGATGGCATCATGAGGAAATTAGAATATGTGGATATACTGAAGCAACATCTCAATACATCAGTCAGGAAGTTGGTCAAAAATGGTTCTTCCAAATGGACAATGACTCAAAGCATCATTCCAAAGCTGTAGCAAAATGGATTAAAAACAACGCATCCTAGGTAATGAAGTGACCCTGGCCTCAGTCTAATAGAAGACTTGTGGGCAAATTTGTACCTGACTTCAACTGTATTAGAGAGTTCTTATTGAGACTAGCCAGTTTGACTTCATATAATTTCATCCAAACCTCAGTAACTCTAAAATAAGTAGCATATAAATAATGTCAGTGTAGACCAGATGAGTTTTATCTTCGGAATGTTCAGGATTATATACCCCATGTCTCTAATAAATAGACAGAATATTAGGCCACAAAGTGAAATAATGTTGTTGAAATAAATCTGGACTAGGGAGGTATGTGAAATTTATTTGACTTTTAAACATGAAGAACCCCTGATTCTGATAAAGTTATTATGTAGTCAGAAAGGCTAGATTGATCTTACATGGAGATGTTTTTTATTTATTAGGGAGATAATTCAGGCTCAGGGATTTGCTCTATCTGAGTACAGCTGAGCCCTGAAGTTTAGAAAAGCTGCTGTCGGAGCTATGCCATATATGAGCCAGGGCTGCACCCAATGACAAGTTTAACTACAAGCTAATCCTATTTTGGATAGTAGCTTGGATATTCCCTCCATGTCTTGCCAATTAACTTTGTTCATCCTGTATCTCATATGGAATTTGGACTGAATGGACTGAATTTGGAGGATGACAAGTGAGTGAGTGAGTAAGTGAGTAAACCAGTGAGTGAGTGAGTAAACAAATAAACCTACCTGCCAAGAAAACCAAGTTGTTCTGGTTAATTGACATTGAATACAAGTGAATAAAAATCTCTGACTAGATAAATTACAATCAACAGACCTCTGGGAAATGTCTTCTACATTAGTGAACTCAGGAGATTAGTGAGATAGGACAAACAACTCTCAATTTCTTTCCCTTCTCAAGACTGTTGGATCAGACCCACTGCAGAATAGACCCATCATTGTTACTTACCTACTTTACAAGATCAGCATTTAAATGATGTTCATCTTACAAAAATGAATAAAAGCAGCAAAGTGTAGGGATGGGAGCTATAAGTAAAATAGCATTAGCATTAACATGATGATTGAGTGCAAATGTTAGCATTCAACATAAATTCAGGGTGGGAGAGTGGAAATTACCTCTATTTCGAAATTTACCTAAAACTAAATAGAATTCTACTGAAGTAAAAAAAATAATAATAATAATAAATAAATACAATGTTGGAGCACCCCACAACAAAATGAACAAAAAAATTATTATAATTAGTTTTTTTTTTTTTTGCCATGGCAAGTCTCCAGGCCCAATCTAAAGAAGGATAGAAGAACATATGACAAAGTTAGGACTGATTTTGAAAAATCAATATTACGATTATTTCATTTGATCCTGAGTTGATAAAGTTAAATAAATTAAATTGGCTACTATTTTATAAACACTTAACATCATGGGCTAATCATAAACACTTGCGTAAAACAAAGGGGGAAATTTTTTTTTTTGAAAGTTAA
>JAQMYG010000003.1:6069692-6081454 GCA_030014215.1 Clariallabes teugelsi | reverse complement strand
AATAATTAAAGAAGAAGAATACAAAATATAAAGATATAGACAATAAATATAGATAGATAGATAGATAGATAGATAGAACAAATTGGTCAATAATAATAATAATAATAACAATAATAATAATAAACTAAATATAAATATACATAGGTGAAGTATTACAACTAGACAGATAGATAGATAGATTGATTGATAGATAGAACAAAATGGTTGTTAATAATAATAATAATAATAATAATAATATAAAGAAAAGAAATATAGATAAATAAAAAAATAAAGATCAATAGATAGTTACTGTAGATAGAAAGAAAAAAATGTTTATTATTAGTATTATTATTATTATTATTGCAAATAGATTTTACTTTAATTAATCTTAAATGCCCCCAAAAACTTTTTCCCATAACTTAAATAATTTTATTATTATTATTATTATTATTATTATTATTGCTCACATCTAAACACTCCGTGTGTGGTTTAAAAGTTCAGCGTGTGAGAACTCGAGAATGGAAATGAAGCAGAACCCTTCGCTATAGTGTGGTCTTTATCTGGGTGGTATTTTGAAGAAAACTCTGCTGGAATATTCTGCTTGACTTTCTGATGCAGGTCAGCTCGCATGTGCTCTGTATCATGGCATGGTGCAGTAACTCATTTATTTATCATTAATAATGTGGTGGAAAACGTAGAGTGCAGCCTGACTGTTAGAACTGTTCCACAGCACTGCAACGTCCCAGGTGTTGAAAAAGCTCAAATTGATTTTTTTATTATTTTTTTTAAAGAGTGAACATAATAGATTGACTCTATTGCTGTTAATCTGTTGTAGGCATATTAACAATTAATTAGAGGATGGTAAAATGTCACTGATCATTATTTTTTTTCTATTGGTCTAATGGTCTTAAGATGCCAAAAATAAGAAGTCTCCAAAAGATAAATGAAATGATGTCTGACTGGTCTAAAGATTACTGCACCACTTAAAGTTCCTCGAGAATACCGATTGAGCCTTTGCCACTACTACTTAGCTTTAATTTAACGCTGTGCTTGTGTAAGTTGGAAATTGATTTAAAATACAAATTTGATGCCCAGCTGTGGGTGAATTAATGAACTGTGAGGTCTGGCATAGTAAAAAGCTATTCAAACACTGTGCACTGGCTGCACTATATATATGTATGTACAGTATTTGAGCAGCGTAAAGAAATTGGACAATAACATTCTACTCTGATATAACTTGACTATATATTTATATACAGTATAAACATACCATGATAGCACTGGGGAAAAATTATGGAAAAATTTATTATTTCTAGTAACCATGATTCTCAGTTTTAATTTTAAAAAATGGCACATGTGTAATTCTGGCAAATAAATTAATGAATAAATAAATAAATGAATGAATAAATTCCGAGCTAGATGAGGTAAATGTCAGATTATGATTACTGCAGTCCTAATACTGTGTGTGTGTGTGTATTACACCATCCACGGATTATCCACATCTGGTTGAAGAATAATGTACCTATAATGCAGTAATGGGTACTCCTGATCAACATGTCTTCCTACTTAAGGTTTTGCGTGTTAAATGAGCTTATCTTGAGATATTTATTCCTTATGTATTCCATCTGAAGGTTTTTCTTTGTCATCTCGGTGAGAATTTCCTTGCCTTTAGCTTGCTCATTCAAATTTCTCTTTGTCAGTTGTCTATTATTAAAAAAAATGGCAGTGGTGAGTTGATGATCAGAGGGTCAGGGATATTCAAGCTCTGCAACCACCGGGTCGCCACTATTGGTTCGTTGGACGAGACCCTTAATCCTACACCCCATACAACCCAGAAACTGCTTACAGTGCCGCGCCCAAGCCTGGTTGCAACAGGAAGGGTTAATCCTGTAACTGGGGAACCCTTTTTAAAACGACAACAAAAATGTGGAAGATATGTTTTTTTCCCATTGTTGAGTCGCTTACAGTACTTATGTTAGTTGTCAAAACTCCAGTTATCAGTGAGACTTGATGCATAATGCTCAAGGTTTCTTGACCAGCTAGAGAACACCATGTAAAGAATTAAAAGTGAGGAAGGCTTGCTAGAACAAATTGTAAGTGTTACATTTTGTAACATGTAAAAAAAAAAAAAAAAAAAAGGGGGGGGGGGGGAGACAGACATCCTGGTTGAAAAAAAAAAAGTTGGAAATAACAAAGCAGCCACACAACTTCAGGCTTTAAGGGTTCTTTTGGATGATAATAGTTTTAGTGTTCTAACTAAAAATTACTCAGAGTGGAACGTTTACCAGAAATTCTCTGTTCTTACCAGAAAGTTCTAAACTTCTAGAAACCTAGTAAACCAGTGTAAGGATCTAGCCAACTACAGAAACTTCAAAGCACGTAAATGCTTTTTATACATAATTTTATATAATCATTTTAAGCCTTTATATATTTTTTTTAGCATGTGGAATTGCTTAATCTTTTAAAGCCTCCAGAAGATTAGGGAAAAGAGTAGTTTAGTTTCATGAAAAATGTGTGGTTCCAGGGCACACCTGGAGCCGAAATCAACCATTTAGGAGTGATCCAGGACCTGATACATCATGTCCTTCTACAGTACATGATTTACATGTTATAAAGCATGGAGATAAGGCATTCTTATCTCCACAGCTTCACAGCTGAGAAAAAAAAAACACGAATGATTGATGAAAATTCCCTGTATACGTTATGGCCAAACTTTGGTCAGATGTTATTTGTCCCAAGTCTCAAGTCTCATTTATTTATATAGCCCTTTATGCTACAACATAAACCAAAGGACTGAACATCCAAGAAACTATAAAATAGAATAAAATACAATAAAATACATAACATACAATAGCAAAGTCAAGAATTAAAAGCGACAGAATACAAATACGTTTTAAGACGAGATTTAAAAACCTCAACTGAAACTGTTACTTATTTGTAACAGACTTTAGTTACAGCTATTATTTAACACATCTCATCACAGCCACCAGTAACATCTGAATAGTAGAGCTGGCATTCTCAACCTTTCTTAATCACTAACAAAGGGCTTAAGGGCTTAATATTCCTGATTTGTTTCAGCTGCCTATAATTATTTTAACCCGAACTGTCAGAAACATGTCAGCAGATGTGTCCTTTGCATATGGAAGAGATCTGCTCTACAAGATTACTCTGGTTAAGAAAATTTTAATTACTGGTTTAATCATAATCAGGCAAAGAAAACAACTAAGGAGATTGCTGAAATTGGGTAAAGGTCTACCTATCTACCTATTATTAATGCTGGAGAGATCAAGTAATATCAAAAGACCCATAATAAGACACAGGAAGCAAAGGATAAGTTTCAGAGCTTTAATTAAGACACCGGATAAAGTGCAGACAGAAAACCAAGTGTATGCAGTACTGTAAAAACAGAAGGGAAATTTCTTAAATGGTAATAAGGGAGATTCTTAAATGGTAATAGTATTCAGCAGCAGTGGCAGCTGGTGCAAAAAATTTTTGGGAGGCGCAGACAAAATTAAAATTAAACTTTTAATAATCGCCTGTACAGTAAATAGCCATAAGAAGTGCTGGAAAAGCACAGAGTGTAAGCTCGGCCACGATCACTTGACTGCTGCTTAATTAGAAGATCAGGTCGATCTGGTCCAAGCTCTTTAACTTTTTTTCTTTCTTCGTCCGATTGCCGAGGGGTATTTTAGTAAAGAAATTACACAATTTTCTCTCATATTTAGCTGGCTTCCACATCAATCACTATTCAATACATATTAACTAACAATCTGCTGACCGTTAATAAGACTTTTTGAGAATGGTCCAATCACATGAGCCCAGATATTTAAAAACAATATTGATTCGCTAAGAACAAAAGTGGTAGGGTTCGGGACACACAGAGCTGCGCCCCATGGATGATTTGAAAAAATCCAATTAGAGCTCAGCCTCAGATCACATGCTTTTCAAAAATTTACGCGCCTACATAGACACTCGTTTGTGAACACAAATGAATGTAATACAGTTTAGATTTTTTTTTTAATTGTAAAAAAAATTATATTAAGAAATATAGCAGAATATTGTGACTAAATGACTTTATTTCATTATTAAAATAAATAATTATTATGTTAAATAATTACATGTTAAAATAGCATTTTTCTCTGCCTAACTTTAAGGGGGCGGCGGCCCAGCACCCTTTTATTGACGGGCCACCACTGTTCAGCAGAGGTATCCCAAACGTTTCATCAAGTCTCATAAGCCAAAAATTATGGGCTTGGTAAAATAAATAAATAAATAAATAAATAAATTAATATCCAACATGGCCTGAAGGTGAGAATAATCAGACAAGAATTGTAGACTCTAAAATCTGAAGTTGATGAGGAGTGTGGCTGCAGGTGTGCAGGAACAGCCACAAAAGCAAAAGCATGATTGCTTCCTCTGTCAAGAAACATCTAGACTGGAGGAACCAGAACAGATAAAGACGTATACTGTACTGTGGAACCAGTAAAACATGCCGGTGGAAGTGGCAGTACGGGGTTGACTGGGCCATCAACTTCATGGAAGAAGTGAAGTCAGAAAGTTGTATCATGGTCAATTGAAGTTGCATTGTGAAAAACAGACTGTGTTAATCATAGCTATGTTTAATAGTAAAAGAAAGAATTTCCTCATAAGATTGACACTATACAGTTATGTGGTCATAAGAAATTAACTTGTTTGTAAGACTAATCAGACACAAAAAAGGCTTTCATTTGTTAGGAAACTTAAATATTGAGTTTTTGGATCAGAGTCCTGACCTTCACCCCATTGAAAGCACTTAGGGTGTGCTCTAAAATACTTTACGAGGTGACTTGCCTTTTCCGTCATCAATTCAAGATAACATTGAAAACAAATGTTGTGACATATTGCATAAGTTTGTCTTAACAATACCATGGTGAATCCAACTAAATACTAATGTGCAGTGTTTTTTGGACCAGGCTGTGTATAAACAAATGATAAAAACCCATGATACACACAAATACGTCATATTTTATTGTTATGCATCAAAGTCAGACAGTATCTAATGCACTACAGAATATTAAAGTCAGCCCATAATGAGCTCCTAATTATTTCATCTTAGCTGTTTCTATGAACCGAGAGCAGTACTTTGATTTAATGATCCTTTGAGCATGAAGTTCATTTTATACCATTTTACATTTTACACATACACACAAATCTACAGTAAGTATCTGGGTGTTTATTTATGTGTTTCCTTGTGCTGGTTCAGTAAAGATCTTGTAAATATTATAAATGTCTGCAAATATTATACGCATGCGTTTTAAATGAACACAATGTGTACGAATGTAAACGATCATATAAGATGTTTTTAGCCAAACAGATTTTCACTTCTACGCTCATCCCCAGTTAGGACTTTCACAAAGTTTGGCTCTTGTGCTCCTGCAGTAAACTACAGCCTGAAATATGACCCATGTGCGGTTAATAAATAGGCATGAATACTGTTTATTTTTTAACCTTAGAAACAGTGACCTCGTCCGCAAGACTTATGTGCTGCCAGGCTCAGGTGTAAATCTTAAACTGAACTTGTAAATTTTAAATTAACTTTGATTTATATCAAAGATGTGGTTTTAGTCTTTTCGCTTGTGCTTAAGTTTAAGAAATTGTCCATAAAAAGAAGAATTTTATTATTATTATACAGATGGTCTTACTGCAGTTTTACAGCCACAGTACTTAAAGGGAGCCAAAAGCAAAAAGGCAAGGATAACTTGAGAAGTTTAGAAATCATAAGAGAGTCTATTATTCTCTGTCTGACATTGAGGAATTTTTATTTTTAAGTATATTGTGAGACTGTTTCATTTTATCCAGAATAGTTACTTAGTTAGTTTGTATGCAAATTAATCTAAAATTATATAAAATATCGAGAGTATAGGGAGGCATGGTGTCTTAAATGTAGTGGTTAGCACTGTCGCCGTGCACCTCCAGGGTTAAGGTTCTATTCTCGTCTTGGGTCTGGTTGCATGGAGTTTGCATGTTCTTGCCGTGCTTGGTGGGTTTCCTCCAGGTACTCCGGTTTCCTCCCACAGTCCAAAGACATGCAGATTAGGCTAATTGATGTTCCAAAATTGCCTATAGTGTGTGAATAAGCCTGTGAGAGTGTATGTGTACTGTATATGTGTATGTGCCCTGTAATGGATTGGCACCCTGTCCAGGGTGTACCCCGCCTCGTGCCCAAATTTTCCTGGGATAGGCTCCAGGCCCCCCGCGACCCTGTATACAGGATAAAGCGGTATAGGCAATGAGTGAGTGAGTGATATATACTGTAGTATAATAATTTTTTACTACTTTCAGTAATCTACTGAAATCCAGTGAATGAAAACGTATGACTCAAAATATCCATAAGGTTATTTTTAGGTATAAACATTTACTAGCCTTTCAGATATGAAAGGCTATTTAATACATATTTCCATTTATTATTATAATAAGCCTGGGTTTTAGCATTTCTTTCCTTTCTTTCTTTCTTTCTTTCTTTCCTTTTTCCTAAGCAGTCTTACACATCTGCCAGAAACTTTAATGCTGACCAAGAATTTGATGCAGGACTAGTTCAGCGTGAAAATACTTGGCATTTGCCACCTGGACAGCAGTAAATGTCAGGTTGTTGGATGAATATAGAAACTGAATGGAATCACACACTGAGAATTAAATACTAATAGACAGAACACAGTTTGCCACATATCCTGTTTAAAAGGGTTTATTACCTGCATTGCGTTCCATGTATTTTATATTTGAACTTACTGACTTAGACTTGCTGTCTAAGTCATTTTGCCATCAGATATGTAAGAAATAAAGCAGTCAGTGCTGTCATAGGAAGATAATCAGGGAGAGCTGGTGTGATGCAGTCCAACACGAACACAGTTACTGTTACTATAGTGAAGCGTTTTATTCTTCTCATACATCGATTTGCCTAAGATTACAATTAGGAATTGATGACATGTCATAGTAAATAAATAAATAAATAAATAAATAGTAGTCACATTTCATCTTGTGGATCATTCTGAGACATAACATAGTTTTGGCATTCTGTCACCAGTCTGTCTCTTGGAGTTTATAATGCAAAAACCTCAGCTTATTATTACTTAGAAATCAGTGATAAATAAATGGCTTCTCACTGAAAACCTTGTCATAACATATTTGTTCTTGTTTTTGTTTTTTTCCCCATATATTTGCCTTTTTATGTGGGGCATTTTAAATACAATTCCTTGTTACTTTAGATTGAGGAAAAGCTGGCCTCCTTCCTGATGTCTGCTTTTAGCCCTCGTATTGATTCCTGATTATAATGGCAGCACGCACAATCCTTTTGCCACCTCTGGAATATATTACCATTTATAATGCATAAAACTAAAACGACAGGATACATTGATTTACTTGAGCATTATTCACTCATCTGTTCCACCTCTGTGAAAAATGTAAGAATTACAGTATGACCTTTTTTTTTTCCTGTTTTGTCTTTGTTTTTGCTTGATATTAATTTTAAGCTACAAAATTATAACTTGAATAAACTGAGTTTCTATCAAGACTTCAGGAAATGTGTTATATATTTTCTCATCTTGGCTTTAGCTATAGTTTATGGTAATTCCTCTGTGAAAATTTTAAATTCAATTCAATTCAATTGTATTTGTATAGCGCTTTTAACAATTGTCATTGTATGAAATGTGAATGTGTATGGAATTATAAGACTGTCCCTGATGAGCAAGCCGAGGACGACGGCGACAGTGGCAAGAAAAAACTCCCTGGGATGATAATAGGAAAGAAACCTTGAGAGGAACCAGACACAACAGGGAACCCATCCTCATTCGAATGAAAACAGATAGCAGGGATTGATCTGCATCATACTGTGTAAGACTGGAAGTTCAGTATAACAGGATGAGTGTTTAAGTTAAAATGGAGTACAGTTCGTTCTTGGAGGCTCAGGTAGACTGTAGGAAACTCCAGTCCTGAACTATCGAGCAACTGAAGTCACACGTCCTCAGAGAACAGCTCTCTGCATCAGCCGAGGACAGGACTGTCTTTGTGGAAAAGTGGAACCGTCCCCAGTCACCACACGCATCCCAGGCAGACCACACGGGGCATCCGTGTGACAAGATCTCCAACCAGAAGCGGGACACCAGGACGAGTCAGACAACTCCAGAGGGCAGAGGCGGTCTGGATCACTGGCGACTCAGGGGCGACATGTATAGCTTGACAGAGAGATGGGTAGAGGGAAAAAGAGAGAGGAAGAGAGAGAGGAGAACAGAGAGAAGAGGAGAGAGCAGAAGAGAAGGAGAGATGTCAGTTAGGTATGGTCACAGGAAAACAATTTATGTATAGTAATGTAAAGTGAATGTATATATATTTAGTGCAGGTGATGTAATAAGGTGATGTAATAAAAAAACTTACAACCTAAAACCTGTGCCAAGTTGTGTGCGGATTGAATCATCACCTGTGGCGACCCCTTGATGAAAGCAGCTGAAAGAAGGTTTACTGTATCTTCATTAAGTGTTGCAAAACATAAGCATCAGGTTTATAATATTGATTTATACTCTACAAGGTAGATCTTTTTTTACAAGCAAGAACAAAGAGAAAAAGCCTCGCATGCTTTAAAATAATAAATGGATAATTTCGTTCATTTTCAGTAAGTGCTGTATCCTGGTCAGGGACGCGGTGAATTCAAGGCTCGTCTCAAGAGCACTACTGAAATAAATCCTACCAGACAGGACAATTCCCAGTAATCAAGCTGCTTATATTTTTCTCCATGTCATCAGTAGATTACGAAAGTTTAAGACCAGGCATCCAAGATTGAATCATTTCCCCTGCTATGTAGGGTAATAGAATTGCACTTTTTTTTCCACTCCAGCTTTACATCTAGAGGATTGTGCAGGAGAATACTGCAGAAATGGTGTTGAAAAAGTGTATTTTCTATCAGACGAGAAAGGACATCTTCAGAGTTACAGTAGGTCTTAAGGAACTAGATGATAGCGTTTAGTTAAAACTCTGATAGGGGAGATTAGTACAGCATGAAAAGTAAATCTGTGCTAATTCAAAGCTCTGTGGTAAAGAGTTAGGTATTTGGTGTTTATTTGAAGATTCAGGTGATAGAATAGCCAGGGGGAAAGTTCTTTCCAAAAAAAAAAAAAAACACCTGGGAACCAGGATATTCATGTTTAATTATTGTGAAAACTCAAAGGACACTCACACAGACATTTGGAGAACATATGAAACATCTACTCACCAAGTCACCTTGAAACACCCCTGACCAAAAACAAAAAAAAAACAAGAAAAAAACCCAATAAAACCACAAATGTGAATGATGATTCACTGTGCCTTTGTAGTGACTCTCTCATTACAGCTTACGTAATATCCTACTTAATTTTACTGCATCAATTAAATCTATTTTAAAACCAGACACCTTGTTTAATTTTCATGAAACATCTCAGGGCAGATAGAATGCCGTCATAGGAAAGCTCTAACTACCAATTTATTCCTACATCTTAGGTCTTCAGGTCCACGATTGATTGGCATCATAATAATTAGAGATCGATGTAAAAAGGAAAGAAAAGAGATCCGTCACTAATTATACTGTACTCTCTTTCCAAATTATACTCCTTGTTATGAGGTGCTGAAGAAATGATGGAAAATTCAATATGGGCAGGTTCATGACTAAGAAGCTGGAATTGTAGCTGTTTTCTAGCTAAAACTTTATGAAAATTCAGAATCTATGAGCGCTTGATTACATACCATTTTATGTAAAATTGAGCCAAGTCTTTAGTAGGTAAAATTCATAAAATTCAAGTGACGTTGTATGTGTATGTAAATGAGCAGGTGTGTGTGTGTGTGTTTTTTGTGTGTTTCTTGTCAGCAGGGCTTGGTAGCACGTGGTTAACAGCTGAGATCTGCCCCCTTGGCCACTTCCCATGTGGAAATGTGAGCGTGTGTCTGCCTCAGGTTCTGCACTGTAACGGCCAAGAGGACTGTCCAAACGGAGCCGACGAGGAGCACTGCGGTCAGTCGATAAAAAACTGTTATGAACATCTTGCTCGCATTTACATTGATCGGTCAAAACATTATAAGTACTTACAGGTGAAGTGAATAAAGGGGCCAGGGGTAGCTCAGTGGTTAAGGCATTGGACTACGGTTTGGAAGATCCCAGGTTCAAACCCCACAACCACCAAGTTGCCACTGGTGGGCCCTTGAGCAAGGCCCTTAACCCTCAACTGCTCAGATGTGTAATGAGATAAAAAATGTCTGCCAAATGCCTAAATGTAAATAACACTGATTATCTTGTTAGAGTGGGGTATACAGTATTAAATACAGTAATTAAGTTGGAAGCAGCGGCAAGTGTGGGCAACTGTAAGGATCTTAGCGACTCTGAAAAGGGCCAAATTGTGACCAAATGTCGAAAACGGCAGGTCTTGAAAGCTCTAGCCACATCTGGTCTGATCCCACAGAACAGCAGCTTCCCACAGAAACACAACGCTCCATGGCATCGTTATTCCCTAATCAGCCTCATGAGGAGGATAATGTGTCCTGACCCACTGCAAAATTGTTCAGCAATGTTTTGTGGAACATAGCAAAAAGTTAAAGGCCTCTGAATTCCCCAGATCAAACAAACTGACAGGGCTTAAAGGCTCTCATGCTAGTGTCTTGGAGCTCATACCTTGGAAGGGACGGGCTGTTCTGGTGGCACGAGAGGACATACGTGATAATAGCTACAGTAGATGATGTCGATGTTATGGATGATCAGTGTTTATCTTTCCATCTCAAAATAATAAATGAATGAAATATACACAGACCTGATCGTTTTTGTTAATGTATTCTTACATTTCCCTAGACAGTGTCAAGTTTCCCAGGCTTCTCTTTCCATGGTTCTTTCCATGGTTCTTCCTCCTCATTCCTTAAATGGCAATTCTTCCCATGGCTCGCTGGAATTCTTTTGTTTCCCCAGAAACCCTGTTTCCCTGGATTTCTATAGAATGTGCAAATGTCTTTGATGTAGTGAACTCAGGAAATAAGTTAGTGCGTATATACGTGTTATGAAGAACATTCAGACACCATGATGTGCATGTACTGTATGTGGCCGGTCGGCAATTATGTCAGAGCTGACCGGCAAGCATACTGTACCGTGGCTTGGACATTTCAAGCTATTCGGTTCTTATTTTAAAATCTTATTTTAAAATCAACAGACAGTAATCACTATTTATTTGGTGAAATTCCCTTAGAAAAGAGGTCTAAGAATAGGTATTAAATAACCACAAAAAAACATTAAAGTTGAATAAATAATTCAAAATTGATCGAGTGATTGATTGATTGATTGGTAATCTGTAGTCTATTTAAAACTGTCCTTGCCTGCTGCATGCCTGCTGCCAGTAATTTTTATATCTTTTATAGAAGTTTTTAGAATTACTCTTTGTATAGTCTCTCACCTCAGATTTGTTCACTACTAAGAGCATGAAGCTCTAAAAGACACACGGATTTCACCACTGTACACAAGCTCATTGATCATATAAAGCTCTAATTTTCAGAGTCTTTTCCCAATTTTTTATCCATTAGCTAGCTCACTTCTTCTCATAATAGGTAGTAGGGGTGGGCGGTATACCGGTATTCACGGTTAACCGGTAGAAATTTGTCAACCGGTAGAGATTTTGGTCTATTGTCTTATCGCGGTTGAGATCACGTGACGTTGCACGTTATGTAACCACGCAATACACATTAACTTCTATGGGAAGCCAAACACATCTAAAGTGGGACGAAACCGTGGCACCCGATTGAGCCGGCGT
>JAQMYG010000003.1:6059445-6069592 GCA_030014215.1 Clariallabes teugelsi | reverse complement strand
CGCTGCTCAAATAAACCAGATCAACTCTGCGCTATCCAGATAGTCCCGCTGCTCTGTCCACTGGGCCGCGCAGATATCTGGTTCAATCGGGTGTAAAAACAATAAAAACGAGAGCCCACAAAATCCTTATCAACTGTTTATTCTCCTTTATTCACAAAAACAAACTGAACAGGAAGTGCGCATGCGCCTTTTGCCCTTCTAAAGTAAAAAAATGCGGCAAACCTCAGCAATTCCCAGTTTAAATAAACTTACATTATGTAAAACAGTTTCTTTGTGTTTTAATTTTTATTTATGCATTTTCAGATACAAATTGCTATATTGTGATACATATCGTTATCAAGGTAGAAAATTGCTTCTACCGTGATAGAAGATTTTGGTTATATCGCCCACCCCTAATAGGTAGCATCCAGTAGACGTACTGTAAAGGGTGTGAGATGTTTCCTCCAAGACACATGAAGCCAACATGTCTTCTCAAACTGATCAAACATCATTCATATGTTACGATGCAGTAAAACAAATCTTTGCTGTCCTGTCATGACCAAAGTTGCTGTCCTGGACACGTCTCCCACGGCACTACTCAAAAGCTTACTAGGCTTTCACAGAGGGACTACTTTTCCAGAGGGAAGAATCTGGAAATGTTAAAAATGTAGTCATTGCCTAGAATAGCCGCTGATCGCCATGTGTTTGTTCTCACTAGGCTGCAAATAGACACTCAGAATTGTATTTTATTTGTAAGTATTTTTTAACATAAGGTCATGTATTTTTTTTGTAAGTATTTTTTAACATAAGGTCATGTGTTAATGCTCTTGAAATACATGATAACGTTAAACTAAAATCATTCAGATCTCCTGCTAATTAGGCGAAACAACCATATTGCATGTCTTAGAGTTTTTGTACAGATGTGCACGTCTGACCTTTTTCACAAGAACAGCTTGACCACGATGTGCCGAATTGCTAATCCTCTCTGTATCCTGTAGGAGATAACAGTGGCTGGGCCAATTTTTTCGACAGGACCATTCAAATAACGGCCCAGCGAGATCTGACCGCAGACTGCTGTAAGAGCGCACTCTCATTTATAATATAATCTCATTTATATTCTTTGCAGATTCTTTCAGAATCAGCCTTTACAACATTGTTTATCACTTAACATCACTTAACTTTGTGTGAGAAATTTGAAAGTGCTTAAATAGAAAATTCTTTTCGTCCTCTCTCGCTTTCTCCTTGTCTCTCTATCTCTCCTTTTTTGTACACAGTTCTCCATCAATATCCAGATCGCTGTCAGTGCATCGAGCTGGAGCTCCAGTGTGTGCGCATCGGTCTGAATTCCGTGCCGTATGTGTCCACCAATGTGACCTCCCTGTATGTACTTTCCGTTATCAACTTGCACCATCTTGCATGCACACACAGCGGCTGCCATGATGCCACTTCCTCAACTGCTGATATGGACTTTAGCCTAATCCCAACTGTAGACAAACACTTAGACAGCTAGTTCATCAAAGGCATTAAGTCTGTATTATATTTGAGCATTGCAATAAGTAGGACAGTGTTGTTACTTATTTACAGGGGAAATGCATGATCAAAAGGTAGTGAGAAATTGCCAGATGATGTAATTGACTAATTTACATATTAGAAACTGAATTATCATGTTGATTTGCACGTCAAAAGATGTTACATATTCCGGAAATTTATGGATTTGGTGGCATTTTGCAACTATTTTATAGTATAATTATTTTGAAAAACAGTATCTTAATAGGGTCATGTGATGGGTATACAAGGCTGTAGGAAAATATGAGAATTACATCATTTTAATGATGTAAATGATTCATTTTAACAGAACAACACAATATAGTATAAGCTATTAGAGAAAACCAACATAGACAATTAAGCACCTAAAGCTATTTAAACCAGCAGGGAGAGTCTTGGTACTATAATTAGAGAAAAGCTGTGGGCCATGGGAGTTAATTTGCTCGCATCCAAGAGGTATTGCTTCTCAGTGGAAAGGTGATCAGTGCCAAGATGGAGTTCAGGTACTGTATCAATCAAACGTTTGGGCACACCTTCTAATTCCATAAATTTTCCAATAATCTCCCTTGAACTGTTCAAATGTGTCTGCTACTTTTATTATAATTATAATAATTACATTTAATATATATATATATTATATTATATTACGTTTTGGGAGTGACAAGGATGGATAGGATCAAGAATGAGTTCATCAGAGGGACAACCCATGTTAGATGTTTTGGAGATAAAGTCAGAGAGGCCAGATTGAGGTGGTTTGGACATGTTCAGAGGAGAGATTATGAGCATTGATAGGAAGATGTTGAGGTTGGAACTGCCAGGCAGGAAGTCAAGGAAGACCAAAGAGGAGATTTATGGATGTTGTGAGAGAGGACATGAAGTTAGTTGGTGTGAGAGAAGAGGATGCAGAGGATAGGGTTAGATGAAGACAAATGATTCGCTGTGGTGACCCCTGAGAGGGAACAGTGAAAGACAAAGAAGATGGATGGTGCAAACATGATTAGTGGATCAAGCAGTGCAGTGGTGTATTAGTTAACACTCCATGATCAACTGTTCAATGCGGTAACAGTGGTGTGGGCTGTGATGCTCCTGATAGTCCATGATTGGGGTGACAGGGTTAATAATGCCTCTCACCGTTTGCAGACAGCATTTTTTTATAGATGTCCTTCAAGGTGAGTAGCTGGGTGCCAATGATTACTTTGGTGGTTTTCACCACCCTCTAAAGGGCTTTAGGGTCCTGAGCAGTGCAGTTGCTATATTACACCGAGATGTACTGTAGCTTGTGAGGATGTTCTCAATGGAACAGTGGTTAAAGTTCTCCAGTATCCTGGAGCACAGGTGGGACTTTGTGGATCCTTATGCTCTGTAAAGCCTTCATAACGGCTCTGATCCGGGGTGCTGTTTGTTAATTGGTGATTTCTGACTCTGGTACTGTAACTCTACATGAACTTCTCGTCTACAGCTGAGATAAGTTTTGGACTGGGATGGTCTTCATGAGAGCCAGTTTCATCATTGTGCTTGATGTGTTTTGCAAATTCACTTGTCAAAACTGTTCTTACAAGAACTATTCCAGAACAGCTGACCTTCATGTCTAAAAAAAAAAAAAAAGGCGATGTTATTGTTGTTGTGGATGTTGGTGTTGTTATGTAGTTACCTAATGCCATATGTGTGATTTCATAGTTTTGATAAAAATCCAGTATTGTTCTAGAAAAAAAAAACACTAAACAAAAAACACTGAACAAGAAGGTCTGTCCAAACCTTTGACTGGTACTGTACTTAAAAGTCCCAAAAGAGATGTTTGTTAAAAAGAAAGAATTACATTAATAATAAACACAAGCATGACGCCCTGCGTCCCACTTTTCTGTGGAATGTGAACTGGAACGATTGAAAAAATTTAAAACAGGACATGTCACATACTGTAAATCGCTAGGGCCAGACTGTTACTAAATGTTATCCTAAATATGTTAACCATAGTGCAGCTCAACATATAAAAACAGCTTTAAGTGCTTGCATGTTTCTTGAAGGAAAATAAAAATACCGCATAATGTGAGACCACACTGGAAATCTGGGATATAAAAAAAAAAGAAAGTTTTAGAATTTTAAAAACAGAGAAAGAAAATTTACAGTGCCTAGAATATTTAAAAGGTTCCTATTAAAATGTAGTCAAATCTTCAAACATGAGTCAAAAATTATTTGTACTCCGGTTATATTAAAGGCTACTGTCTCCCCATTTACTGCTGTGCAGGTGTGAACGTCTTAAATCAGTTCATTTGTAACTGCAGTGCGAGCAAAAATGTACAGTATGCTCTTCTTGTCATTTGAAAGAAGAAAGACGTTTTTTTTTTACATGAGGATGTACCTGGCGTTTGGATATCTGCAAACAAAATTTGGACTCTAGGATACTCTAAGGAAGGTGGAAATTCCTTAAAGAGAATCATTACCGGTGACAAGACATGGATTAATCGCTATGAGCCTGAGAGTAAATAGGAGAGTATGGAACAAAAACATCCTCGATCACCAACCAAGAACTTACTTTCTGCTGCTCCCGTCAAGAGGTTGCCAACTTAGATTATCCGATCCACACACACAACTTGGCACAGGTTTTAGGACAGGTGCTTTTCCTGATGCAACCCTTCCATTTTTCTAAACAGACTTGGGACGACATTACATGCAGTAGCTGGGTAGTTTGGGTGTGAGGCCGGGACTCGAACCTGGATCATTGGATCCTCAAATCAACAACCTAGTGTCATGACCTTGCACATCTGCACACTTCTGTCCACACTGTCATTTTGAGGTGTGAAAGCATCTTCCCTATAGTCCTGATCTCGCACCATCAGGCTTTCACCTGTTCGGCTCGCTGAAATCAGCCCTATGAGGATGAAGATTCACTGCTTCCTTGTTCCTTTTAGCTAAGCCTGAAACATTTTTAATGAGGGAAGATGAAAGCTTGTTGACAGATGGATAAAGTGTATCAAATTATGAAGCAGGAGATTATGTCGAAAAATTATGTATTTGTCTTTCCCAAAGGTTCATTAAAATAAATTCTACAGTACAGTATATGCATTTTGCTACGAGCTTGTTTTATTTACCTACATCTGTCTCATTTGGCTCTTTCTCAATGTACTGGATATAATAAACCTGTCAACCTCCCATCTATTAATCAATATCCAGATTAATAACTATGTTTTTTTTTTTTTTTTTTACCATTATCACCACCTGTTGTTTTCTGATGCATCTTTATGCCAAATTAACAGCTTTTTCCCCATTCTTTTACAGGTCTCTTAAAAGCAATGAGATTCGAGTATTGCCAGAAAATGCTTTCATTAGATACACAGAACTTCAAAGACTGTAAGTCCCTACAAGCCTTTTAAAACTTTCTTTTTCATGTTGCTTTTTTGTCTGATTAAAAAAAAAACCTGGAATCTTTAATCAGCATGGATTATGTGTTTTAGTACATTCAGTGCTGTAATAAGTGCTATTACTGTAATGTAAAAAAATATATAGATTCAGTTTAGAATACTCATTAAAAAAAATTTTATACCACTAAATAACTAACTGATTCGGAAAAAGGTGGCACGGTGGCTTAAGACCTTCAGGGTCCGGGTTCACAGTCCAAAGACATGCAGATTAGGTTAACTGGCATACCCAAATTGCCCGTAAATGTGTGAATATGCGTGTGAATGTCCTACCATGGTCGTAAAATAGGAATAAATACGATTGTAATACTGTACATGGTCCCTAGTTGGACTACAGAGGTTACCAGATGGATGGATATCAAAGATAAAGAAAACACAAAGAACACAGGACATATCCTCAATTATGACAAAATATGTTGATGACATGTTACCAAGCTTTGATCAAATTTCTGTCTTGGTTGTGTTGTTGCCACAGTGGGTAGTTCTATTTTAGCCCTCTTTTATATAGTATGTGTGTAGAGTTGCACAGTATCTGGTACTAAACAGCTGTGTAACTGACATTGTATTTGATGTAGTGGGAAAAGGTGAATGAGTTTCTAATGTAGACATATGGAGATATTTTGGTTTTAAAATGGTGGGGAAAAAAGGTGAGCGGCTAAACACCGCAGCACCACTTGTGTGAATTGAGATAAAGTTGGTTTTATAATATGGCCATTTACTGAACATTCGAGATTCTCTCTTCAGTTTCTTAACAAGAGAACATAAAAAATTGTCTTAATGTGGAATGCACAACAAGAACAACCATATACAGTATACTTGTACGTTCCCCCCTCCCCCCCTCCCCCAATAAAGCCTACAGGATAGTTACTAAGGAATGCGGGTCATTGGCGAAGTTAGGGAGTGTCTAAAAAGTCAAGACCTGGGTGACTGTGTAAAATCCTGCTAAAATTAAAGTTTCTACTTTGCAGAAAATTGAACATATTCTAGTGGAACGACACAGTATAAATTAAAGCAGGATATAACAATTCAGTGTTTCCAAATTGCTAATTATATCTCAGTGCAGCCTGCCAACACTGCAAAACACACTGTCCTTTCAACCGATGTTTTCATTTAAGATGGAATATTGTGTTTGACTTTTCCTAAGACTCTTTTTTTAACTTTTGTGACGTTTAACTTTTTTTTTTTATTGTTGTAATTTTTATGTTGTAAATCACGGTCAGTGAAGTTACCATAAACGGTTCTTTAACCACAAATTAATGAATGAGCAAGAAGAAGAGAATGCATCAGTAGACACCCTGATGTTAAATTTGTTTGCGGCTCCGCTGAAGGAGTTGACTCTCAGAGGTACTGTACTATTGGCGAGCCCACAACAGTTGGCTCTTTCATCCCCCAAGGACCAAACTGTGTTTTAATAGGAGTCTGGTCCTCGTCTGTGGAATTCCCTCCCGGACCACTTACGCATAACGGTCAAACCGCACTGATCATCTGAATTCATTACCTGTCTGCTGTCCAGGCACTTATGTGTCCCTAGTCATGTTTGTTCCTTGCAAATACAAAACAAACAGAGGTGTCACTTACATACAGTATGTCTCCTGAAGCTGTGTCTTCATTAATTCTGCAGCACAAGCTATCACATCAAGGGATCCTCCGGCAGACATCACTGTCCAATCCAAATCCTTCACATGACTACTTATTCCCATTGTTGTAGCCATGTCTTTAGACAGTGAAGGGTGCGTATCTCTGCCCTCCATTTGTGGACACAGATGCCATTCCAAGCACGGTCTCAGATATTGCCTGAACATCTGCTTTATCTCTGTTGTTTCTCTGCATATAATGTATACTATTGATTACGATACTAAAAGCGTCCAAAATATACAATAAACTCTTTATACAGTTGATATTGAGATATGTCTGCTACTTGTGCTCTGTAAAGCCTTCCAAACAGCTTTTCTGAGGCTGGTAACTCTAAATGAACTTCTGCTACTGTATGTAGCAGAGGTATCTTTGGTATATGATTTCCTGGGATGGTCTTTATGAGAGCCAGTGTGCCAAATGTGTCCAAACATTTGACTGGTACTGTACGTCTTAGGCACTGTTCTAGGCACTATCACTGCCAGGGTTAACCTGTAGGACACACTACATTGTATACTGTACATAACTCCGAGTAATCATAAAAACGTGAGAAAATATCAACTGCCATTTTTTTCTATAAATCCACCCCGTTATTATTTAAGTTATATTATTATTAAAGTTATTTTTAGGTGTAGCAGGAAAATCTTGGTGTCAAAATGAGGCCATCACAGAATCCTCAATTATATATTCTAAAATTACGATTAAATTGTTCTTCTGAGCCCCTCCCCCTAAACAAACTCACACTGGCCATATCTCAGGAACTGGACATGGTATTAAAATGGAGCTTATTGAACTATATATCTGAAAAGATGCATCACTCAAATCACACAAAATATGACTTGATACGTGACTTGATGAGTTTGGTCAGATTTAATGATTATACTAAATCACACTGAATTAATGTATTATTTTTTTCAGTTGGTCATAAACTAATACAGTATACTTTTTTTCTTTTTTTGTCATTTTAATAACTGTATTTAAATGTAAATGGTACAGTTCAACACTTTATGACACTGGGCTGTACTCGATTGCCTGCTTACGATGCAATGTTCGTGTAAACAAATGGATATGCCTTCTAATGTTCTATCGTGCAATCATTTCAGATTAAATTCAGACTTGCACGGATCATTAAAATAAATAATCAAGTTCCTAAAGCTTTGATCCATTCTTCTGTCTCATTAATTCCACTGACCCCGTCCTTAGTTACATTTCATACCAGTGAGTCCTCAGTAGTGGACTCATTACCAAATGCAACCAAATGTGCTAGTAATTACCACAACATTAATAATTAAAGAGATTCCATTGAAAAATGCCTAGTACCCATGGATTTTATTGTTGTGTGTTTCAGATTTCTTCAGGATAACTGCATAAACTCTGTATCAGATCGGGCTTTTAATGGATTATTCAAATTGCAGAAACTGTAAGTAAATTTTGAAATATCACGGCTTCCTTTTGATGAAAGGTCAGTGTGAAGTGCGTGTGTTTGTGTTCCTCATTTATATGATTATTTAAGTACAATTAGAATGATATATCCCTTTTAACTGATACTTAGGTTAGGTTTTTGTTTTGTGTTAAATCATCCTATACACTGATGCTTTTGGCAATATGCAGGTTTTCCATATTGATATTAAGTCTATTTTACTAAAAGGAATAAAGTTTGTAAGCATACTTAATTCTATTTAATACATTTAACCCAATTATATATTTTTGTATGTATTTTTATGTACTTATTTATTCATTCATTTATTCATTTATTTTGGTGTTTTCTCCAGTTTTATGTTGTTCATAACACAGTGATAAGAAAGAAAAGGCTCAGCATGAATATAAAACATTCATGAAATTATATTTCAGGTTGACTTATATAACTCTATGTACATATAGAATAAAGGGTTAGAGTGCTTATTTGTTCAAGCTGAAGTTGGGTGTGCAAAAAAATTTTTTTTTGCTCGTGGAATTTCATCTTTTATGAGAGCTCTCAACTCTGCATCAGTCCCTTGCACACCCAACTTCAGCTTGAACAAATAAGCACTCTAACCCTTTATTATATATATATATATATATATATATATATATATATATATAGAGAGAGAGAGAGAGAGAGAGAGAGAGAGATGCAATCATTACTTTATAAGCAACAATCATGATTTGTACTTTAGTACTTTTGTAAAATGTGCTAATATAAAGTACGGACAGTACAGTGTATAAATACAAAAGAAAAGAAACAAACAGTAGAATAGTTATAAATTTTCAAATGAATTGCACTAGGTAATATTGCACAGTTTAAAATGCCATTATTGTACAGTTGCTATTGCACAAAGATTTAAGTTATTGTGAACAGTATTAACAGTGTGCATTATGGTGACAGGTTTACTGAGAGCAGCTCTGATTGTACAGTCTAATCGAGCTGCTCAAACCTCTATCGATCAGAACTAAACCTCTAGCTTTTAAGAGACATCTCTGGTTCCTTATGAGGCTTTACTGTATGTCAATATTTCTATTTAATTACAGGTCTTTGAGCCAAAACTGCATCACTTTGTTAAAAAATGGAGTCTTTGCTGATCTTCACCAACTCAACTGGCTGTAAGTAGAACCCTCTATTTATATGCAGAAAACCCTTACTTGTTTACAATCAAGGTTGTGCTGTTGCACTTAATATCAGCAGTAATCTCTGTTATCTCTTCTGCACTCGTGCTAATATTCAGTACAACATCGCTTCCTCGTGTGTGATATTGCTTTTATGCAACAGTTCCACAAACACACTAGTGAGGCATTTGAGATTCAGCATTACTGTATGTTAGAGGCTAGTTAGCTTTGTAGTGCGTGTTACGCATGAACAAAATAACAGACATTTCAGAAGGAATTGAGAACGACTTAGACACAATTATTAAGTAGACAAAGTGTTGTTTAAGGTGGCATACCATTCTTAGGTGTGTTTTCTTGCTGAAAGTGCTTCTATGACTAGTTTATAATGTATGTTTTGGCAGGCAGCTGCTCTCTCCTTTTTCGGTACATCAGACCGTACTGACCTACTTTTATCCATGCTGCGATTAACAGTTAGTATAATTAACAATTTTAGAACACCTAGTATGCAGAGTTCTACGTATAGTTACAGGGGTTGGACAATGAAACTGAAACACTGGCCAATTTAGTGTTGTAGGTTTCATAGGTAGATTTGACCAGCCAGGTGGCCAATCTTCACTGATTGCACATTCCACCAGTAAGAGCAGAGTGTCAAGGTTTAATTACCAGAGTTATAGCACAGTTTTGTTTAAAATATATACACAACATTATGGGTGACATATCAGAGTTCAAAAGAGGACAAATTGTTGGTGCGCGTCTCGATGGCGCATTTGTGACCAAGACAGCAAGTTTTTGTGATGTATCAAGAGCCACGGTATCCAGGTTATTGTCAGCATATCACCAAGAAGGACGAACCACATCCAACAGGAGTAACTTTGGACGCAAGACGAAGCTGCCTGAAAGGGATGTCCGGGTGCCAATCAGGATTGTATCCAAAAAACATAAAACCACAGCTGCCCAACTCACTGCAGAATTAAATGTGCACCTCAACTCTCCTG
>JAQMYG010000003.1:6004002-6017119 GCA_030014215.1 Clariallabes teugelsi | reverse complement strand
AGACAAAGTCATTAAGTTGTCAGGACTGAATTAGATAACAAATAATAAAATTTTCATAATGCTGCTGCACCTTAGTTGGAAGGAAAACCAAATGCAAATTTCTCTCTTTTTTTTTTTTTCCTTATTTGACTCTTAAATGCCAGAACGTTACTCAGGATTAAAAAAAGGTATTTCAGTTGAGAAAAGTTTGTAGTTTTCAAAATTTTCCTTGGTTACCCCATGAAGCCGTACATACTGTATGGAAGCTATTGAAGGTTCGGCTTATAAATCTTTCTCTAAGGAAAACATTCTGTTGTCAATGAACTTTTCAGGATTTCCCCAGAATTACAAATAAAATAAATAAAATATACAGTTTAAAGTGCACTTGATACATTGTTTAACAGCATGCAGTCTTAAACTGGATTAAATCCACAGCATTATTTCATCTTTAATAGGTTTTTCTGTGTCGGATTAGAAAAACAAAGTGGAGTATATTACTTTACAAGTATCACCATTTAAGGAGCAGTGTGTGTGTGTGTGTGTGTGTGTGTGTGTGGGTTCTTCTGATGATGGCTGTTTTGTTAAATGAAAAATGGACATTATTATCAGTATGTGCCATATTTCAGAAAGGAGAAGACGTTTGACCTAGTGGCAGTTGGTGGAAGAGCATGAAAGATAAACAATAGTATGCGAAAGGATCGAGAGGCTAAAGTGAAAGTAAAAGAAGAGCCAGAAGCCCATAAAGTGAGCTGGAACATGATGGGAAAAGGGAGGAGACAAGGTTGCTTGAAGGGAGTTGAGTTCGTTTTGATAAAAGCGCTGGGGTGTATGCTTCCATCTAACATACTTCACATTCTTGTCCTTCAAACGCAGCCTAAAATGCTTTTAATAAACTGTTAATGTGACAGCTTGGAGCTGCCTACACTCACGCTCTCGAACTACTTGTTGACACATTGCAATATTCTCAATAACTGAACAGAAACTTGTTTTTACTGCATGCCTACCATGTGAAATGAGTATTTAGTATCTTCTCACATGTGTATGTGTTTTCCATTTGAGTCCATTAGGACTGCATGATTTAATACAATAATAAAAAAAAAACACATATTGCATAAACTGCAGTACTCAAGTATTAAATGTAGCATTTGATGTTCAAGCGTAGTGTATTTATCTAGGCTGACACCAAATAATGGCACAAATGATCTCATTAAAAGGATGTTTGACAAACTCTAAATTAATTATAAGTAATAAATAAATATAAAAATGATCTCAGCTCAAATGTAGAAAGTATTTTGGACTAAATGGACACTAACACAAGGGTTTCCAAGGATCCTTTTATTTAAAGTAGGGCGATGTAAGAGGAGATATTATTTAGTTTACTTACTTTGCGAATGATCGTTACAATTATTGCAATCATATGATGATAGATTTTGTCTGCTACTATTATGAAATCTTACTGTGAGTTGCATTCAAAGTGTGAACATTAGAGATGAGGAAACCTATTTTGTATGGCAATCCATGTATTTGTACAATGTCTCCAAAATCTATTTTTTTTAATTAATTAGTTAGTTTAGAATTGTAACACTTATTCTCACTCAGGGTCGTGATGGGCCTGGAGAATATAATACCAGAGACCAGAGACTTAGGGCATGAGGCGGGGTACACCATGGACGGGGTGCCAATCCATCGCAGGGCACACACACATACACACACTTATTTACATACTAAGCGCAATCTAGGAACGCCAATCAGCCTAATCTGCAAGTCTTTGGACTGTGGGAGGAAACCAGAGTACCCGGAGAAAACCCACTAAGCCCGGGGAAAACCTGCAAACTATACACACAGGGGGAAATCGAACTTGGACCCTGGAGGTGCGAGGTGACAGTGCTAACCAGTAAGCCACCGTGCTACCAGAATTGTAAAAAATAATAATAAATATTTATAAAATCATAATACTTATAATGATACTTATGATACAGATTGCAATACAAATCAAACTGCCACTTAGGTATTGCGATAATATACAGTAGTATCAGTGGCGAATAGTGATTCCCATTCCGTCCTCTTTTTCACTATCAGCAATTAAAATGAATACTTTTCAATCTACTTAGAATGAAACCTCAAATTATTTAAACTTAAGGGAATACCGAATTAGTTACATACATGAAAATATTTAGAAACATGAATGACTATTGATTTATGGCTATAAATAATGAGGAGAACCCGGAATGCCAGTGCTTTGAACTGCAAAAAGTTCATTTTTGGGAGCTTTTTTTTTACGTTGTTTACCCAAAAATATTTAGGAACCCGTGGCCTAATTGCTGTAAAAAGTCCTATTAGTCACTAAATAGTTCCAGTATGTCTCACATGCCACTAGAAATAATTTTTAAAAGGTTATGTTCCAGTTTGGGACTGTGCTCTTCCTCTTTACAAGCTACAATGATTGTCTTTTGGTTTTGATTTCTTCCAGCACATTTTCCCCCAGAGTAATTATATTTTCAAAATATTGCAATTCTCTCGTTACTGCTTTTGGGCCTGACTGATATATCCTGTGATAAAATCAGCTGATATTAAGATTCCGCTCACTAATTATTGTAAGTGGATTTTTTATTTTATTTTGTCCCTTTAGAGAACAGGAGCATAAAAACACACTTTTAAAAATTTTCTTTTGTTTAGAGTTCAACGTTGTGGGAGTTTCAGCTGTTGACTTACAGTATTTGAATACTTTAACCTATTTATGTATTACACAGTTATGCATATTACTGAGTATCAGCTTCAAATTACTGTAGTGAAGTAAACAGGAAAGTTATACCAGATGTGTACGGCTGTGTGTTTAACAGATAAACCTGTAATTACATATTACTCAAATAATTAGTTTGACACAGTATGTATATGGAAGTATGTACAGTATATGGAATTGTTGTTATTATATTGTTATGTTTACTCAACATTACTGTGAAAAAAGTTAATGATCTTCATACATTTTACTATGTTTATAAAAATATATATTTTTTTCCTGTTGCAATTCCTAGAATCAGGTTAGAGCTGCACAGTTAATCACATAAACAATAGAAATCGCAATATGAATATTCAACTGCAAAAGGCTGCAATTTATAAGAAAAATTATATTTAAAATAATAATTTTACATGTAATATAAACATAGTCAGGAATTTTTCAATAAATGTTAATAATTTAAGTTTATTTTAATATATATATTTTAGGTTATAAATACATTTTGGCTCTGTGATAGTATTTGTGTATTATTATTTGTGTATATATAGAGTATACTGTATATAAATATGTTTGAATCAGATTAACTCATAATCCTAATGTACACTATATGGACAAACGTACAGTATTTGGCCAAATCTGTTAATTATTGTAATTCAGGTGTTTCAATCAGGCCCCTTATCCCCAGTGAAGTGCAATCTTAATGCTTCAACATACCAAGACATCTTGGACAATGATATACAGTACAGTACTTCCAGCTTAATGACAACAGTTTGTGGAAGAGCCTCTTCTGTTCCAACATGACTATACCCCAGTGCACAAAGAGCCCTGACCTCAACCCCATCCAGCACCTTTGGGATGAACTGGGCTGGAGATTGTGAGCCAGCCTTCTCGTCCAACATCAGGGCCTGACCAAATAAATGCTCTACGGAATGGATGGGCACGAATTCCCACAGAAACACTCCAAGAAGAGTGGAAGCTGCTATAGCTGGGGGATCAACTCCATATTAAAGTATATGTTTCTGGATACAGTGCCATGGCAGGTTTGGCCAAATACTTTTGTCCATATAGTGTAGGTCAACAAATCATAAAATTATCCTCTAAGTATGCTAACAGTTATTGCGTCAAGGTGGGTTAATCAGTTACAGTTACAGAGTTTAGATTTTAATTAGAGCTTAACTCACAACTTAAAGAAATATTTCTTCAACAGATGTATACAGTTGTGGCCAAAAGTATTCAGACATAACATATGCCATGTATTATAATTCTCTCAGTGCACAAAACAGGTGATGTCACTAATTAGTTCAAGCCTATCTGGCTGAGGATTAATTAAAATCAGATGGTTTAGTTAATGGATTAAAAAAAATATGCGTCTGGCCTAGCCTAGCCGGATCCAGCAGGTTTTAAAGAATAAAGGACTCCATATTACATATTGATTGTTATATAGCAATTTCTTTGCGTAAAATAGAAAATTAATACTTATATTTTGTTTCTCATTATTTAAAAAATTTGGAAATGTCATTAAAACTTAAGGACTTCACTATTAAACATTTGTGCACAGCTGGACTAACAAACGTAAGTCAGTGCATTATGCAATGCAGCTCAAGTAGCTGACTAAAGAGGACGCTAATAAGATTACTAAAGCAGTGTCCTGGACCAGCTTGGTGTGTGTACACAGATGGATTGGATGATGAGTAATGAGTAACAAACCCACTGATTCATCCTTGTTATTACTTTGCTTACAGAACAAATCTGTTCACGGTTGCGGCACGAACTAAAATTAGGAACACTCAGCTCAGTTAAGTGAAAGTGCAATGATTTATCCAACTTATTCTTTTTGAAAACATTTAAGTACAGCTTAGTCAGTCAGTAAGAAAGCATTGCAAAAGTTTTGTTCCAGCTTTATTCCAAATCTCATCAATGTTGGACTCGCATGATGAATCTGAGCATATCTGAATAATCATTGGCGACTTTAACATGGACAGTGTTTTTTTCAGAAACAGTTGGATCAAGTGTTTACATGGCTAATATTCACCTACTGTATTAAATAGGTTATCAGAATATAGCAGAATTTTAGGGTTCATGTAGACACAGCCTCTGATAGCGGTGTGTAAGGTTTTGTAATATGATAAGAACCTCCACATTGACCTTCCTGACTCCTTATGTGGTAACACTTCTTATAGCCCGTATCCAGACGAGTATACTGTACATCTAAACAGTCTGCAGGAAACCTTTTGTGCAAAAGCATTTCCTGTCGTCTGTCTGTCTCTGGGTTTCTCTATGACTGACATATTAATGACGGGTTCTTTTGATGTACGGGACGAATGTGACATGGAGCACCATGCCAAAAGCTTAAATGTGCTCTTTGCTGATAACAAACAGGGATCTTTGAACCTCATGAGTGCATTTGTCCGTCTCTCATGGTTAGTCGTGGCCTAGCCAGTAAGTGTATCGAAGTGCGGCAGACACAACAAACAATAATTTATTTTCATTTAATTAATCTTAAAACTTAACATTTCAAACACTGTTCTTTTCAACCAAACACCTTTCCGTATACAACGTCTTGGTTTTTTTTAAAACAAAAACTGACTTAATGTAATAAACTCTGAGACACTTAGTTCATCCTTAAGTTTAAAAGTTGTCTTACAAGTTTACTACATTCTTCTTTTGTATGTTGTGACGAAATGTTAAAAATGTCATTTGAGTAAAAACTCAAGTATAAATAATATACAGTATTATATATAATAATAATAATAATAATATCATAATAATATACAGTATCTCACAAAAGTTAGTACACCCCTCACATTTCAGCAACCACTTTATTATATGTTCTCAAGGGACAATACTATAGAAATGAAACTTGGATATACTTTAGAGTCGTCAATGTGCAGCTTTTACTGTATAGCAGTACAGATTTACTGTCCTTTAACAATAACTCAATATACAGACTTTATTGTCTAATTAACTGGCAACATGTCAAAACTGTGTCTAAAGTGTCAATATTTTGTGTGATCACCATCGTTATCTAGCACGACCTTAATCCTCCTGGGCCTGGAATTCACCAGAGCTGTACACGTTGTTGCTGGGATCCTCTTCCACTCTTCCATAATGATATCACGGAGCTGCTGGATGTTGGACAAACGACGCTTTCGCCACCTTCCGCTTGAGGACGTCCCACAGGTGCTCAATAGGGTTCAGCTCTGGAGACGTACTCAGCCACTGACAAACACATGAACATGATGAATAGGTCATGTGACTTTGCATGGTTAAAGGGTAAAGCTGTTATCACTTAGGGTGTACTCACTTTTGTTGCCAGCTATTTTGACAATAATGGCTGTATGTTGGCTGTATGTATAGATAAAAAAAAAGGTAATTGTAGTAAAAACACTTTATTACAAATCTAAAGTTAATTTCAAACCTGCTCCAGCAAAGAGCCATTATTTTACTTAAGAATCGCTTTGCCATCATTTATTGAAATATCAGGGATATCAGATACAACAATAAGACATGTCATTAAAACCATTAACATTAAAACCGACTAGGTGTTTAGTTTCCTTTGTGTCACCTAGGCAGCTCTGGCCTGTCAGGGCATGGATCCACAAGACATCTGGGGGAGATCTGTGACATCTGGCACCAGGATATTGGCAATAGATACTTTGGTTGCTGTGGGTTGTGGGGTAGGTTGCTTGATCTGAGCAATCATTGGCTTGGATGGGAATAGGTTAGATTTGTTTGTCCGGCACATCCCGTGGATGCTCGATCTGATCGAGATCTGGGAAGTTTGGAGGCCGTTTCAGCGGCCTTGGGTTGTTTGTACCTGCCAAGCCCCGTGCATGATGAGCTGTGGTGCAATGTGGGATTTAATGCATTTCTCTCATGGCCAGCATTGAATTTTTTTGGTAAGCCTTTGATGCTTGATGGTGGCAACCTTGGATCCCTTGAATGGCCTATGATCCTGTCACCAACATGGAGTTGAGTTGAACTGGAGATGTTATGGCTGGTTGACTGATTACGTTGGTTGACTGTCTACCTGACATTCATGAATGAGCAAAAACACTCTCCTCATGATCCGAAGCTTTATGAGATGTTGAATTTTCCCTCAGCGACTGCCCAGGTATGCTTCTTCTGTGCCACCCCAGCGTGTGGTAAATGTTTGGAAAGCTTGAGGACAGAAAGACAGCTGATCTCACACTGAGGCCCCAGAGAAGGTTCAGATTGCTGACTGTGCTAAATGCATGAACAGGTCATGTTAAAAGCATCAGTGTTACATTCGGCACTACACTAACAAATTCACTTCTGCTAGCTGGAGTATACAGTCGCCAGGACAGACTACACTACACTGTATTCCACTTGTCCTCTTAATACTCTGTGTAACTGGTAATCGAGACGATTCCACAGATTTCTAATGTCTTATTCCGGGGATTTGACTGTATTTAAGTGGTCGCTGCCATGTCTCGATGAAGTAACACTTGATTAAGCAAAACCCACATGGCAACTAAGTATAATCAAGCAAGCACATCTTACAGTACCTAACTTTATATACAGTATATACAGTATGTGTTGTGGTGCTGGGGTAGTTGGTCAAGTTCCCTAGTGGGAGTTTCCCCCATTCTTTCATCATGCAGGTCTTCAGCTGCTCAATTGTATGGGGTCTTGGTTACCACAATTTGCACTTCATAATGCACCGCATAGTCTCAATTGGAGCAGGCAGGCCAGTCTAGCACTCGTACTCTGTGTTTAGCAGCCATGCATGTGTAATCCGAGGAGAACGCAGTTTGGTGTTGTCCTGCTCAGTAATAATACAGGGATGTCTCTGGAAGTGATGGTGATGTAAATGGCAGCATGTTTTCACAGATATGCTGCTTACCCGTGCAACAGGCCCTGGCACACCTTACCATGACTGATGCTGGCTTTTGGACCTGACGCCGACAACAGCTTGGATGTTCCTTTTCCACTTTGACCCAGAGAACATGACAGCTGTTGTTTCCAAAAATTATTTAAAATGTTGGCTCGTTAGACCACAAAGCATGTTTCCACTGTCCTGATCCCAGAGACGTCGTTGACACATCTAGACAGTATTGATGTATGGCTTTCTTAGGTTTCCTTAAGTTGCATTTGTAAATGTAGTGACAAATGGTGTTAATGGACCAAGGTTTACTGAAGTGTTCACGATCGTGATTTCCACTACAGAAGCATGACGGTTTTAATCGGTGAAATCGGTGATCATGAGAATTTGGAAATGGTTTTCAGCCCTGCCCTTAATGCTTTGAGATTTGAAGGGTTTGCTTGAATTTCCTGATGATAATGTGTAGTAACATTGGGGAATGTTATGCTGAAAGTACTGGATATTTTGGTGGTACTCTAGAAGAACAAGGCCTTTCTTTGAAACTCCTTGTATACCATAACATATTTGGTTCACCTGTTTAACAGCACTTAGTAATTGAGCTGCTTTGAGACAATTACCATTGTTGAAAGCGCCATATAAATAAAACTGAATTGAATTGAATTGAATTAATTTATACTTGCCACATTGTTATTAGTCTTAAATTGGGCCTGACCCAACTTTTTTGGAGGATGTTGCAGGGACCAGATTTGAAATAAGTGCAAATGTTCAACAAACAATTGAATTCACATGGAAGATCATCAAATAATTTACACTTATATTTAGACATTAGGCAGATGCTGTTATCCAGAGCTCTTTGAATAAAGTGCTTTGACGTTTCCGCCATTGACATTGACATGGTACCAAATAATGTGGTATTGTAGTGTTTTCAATATAGTACAAGGAAAAGAGACGTTTTGTTTTTATTGCCAATTTCCTTATTGTCACAACTTTTTTTTTTTTTTTGTGCGTACTCATGGTGTGTTGCAGAATATTGGTGTTTCATCCAAGATGAGTACAGTGCTGGGCTCTAGATTCACCTCTTCCCTGACAAGTTTAAAATGTTTCCTGATGCACTGGTAGCTCAGGTGTTACAGTTCCTCTCTTTTGAAACAGTCTAATCACTGATGGTTTTGAGTTCAAACCCCAGGAATTGGACCAAGATCCTTTTGGTATCTCTTGTCACACAGTTTAGATAAAAATGCCAAATCCATCCATCTAGGAACCTCTGGAGTCCAACTAGGGACCATTGAGGCCAATAGTGATTACAATCATATCAATTCCCATTCTATGTGACCAACATTCACTTGAACATTTACATACTACAACCGATTTGGGAACAACAGTTAGCCTAATCTGCATGTCTTTGGACTGTGGGAGGAAACCAGAGTACCCGGAGGAAACCCACCAAGCATGGGGAGAAAATGCAAACTCCAAACACACAGACCCCGGCACGGGAATCGAACCAGGACCCTTGAGGTGGAAGGCGACAGTGCTAACCACTACGCCACCATGCTGCCGGAAATGCCAAATGAACATCCAGAATGAACAGTATGTTATACAAACAGGTGACAAATTAAAGGAAAACCCAACATTAAGTATGTTAGTAAGATTTTAAGACAGCTGTTACACTGTAAAGTTATACTTTTCTTATTATAATTTTCATCAAGCTATTTTTGAACCCTGGTGATGGGGGTGGAGTCATCCTGGAAGAAACCATTCCCACTTTCAGTGTAGAAAGATTTCGTTGTAGGGAAAAGGACGTCACAAGAACGTTGTATTGATTTACAATGACTCTTCTCTCCAAGGCACGGCAAATAATGCAGTCAAAAATAAATGCCCCCATCAGCCTAACAGAGTCATCAGTTTTGTTCTGTTTTCCCTTTAAATCTGTCAGCCAGCGTTATCTTGTGTGTCATCACTTTGTTCGTTTCTGAAGATGCTGCTCCAACAAACAGGCTTTTTTTTTTTTTTTTTTTTTAAAGAAAACACACTGATTGATCTGAAAATCTGTGCACCATTAATTAGTTCTTTCCCCCTGGGCTTTGAATGAACAAAATGCTACGTATTGTTGGTCCAGACAGATCTGATAGTAAGAGATGCGAACAGAGGTTATAATTAGTCGTGCTGGCTAAGAGGATTTCTCCTCCCTGCATCCCCGGTCTCCAAGCACTGTCTGATCCAGCAAGGGCATTTAAAAGCAACCTGCTTCTGAGTGAGAGAGAGAGAGAGAAAGAGGGAGGGAGAGGAGGAAGCTGGAGCGGTGTGTATTCTCGCCAGCAGAAGCATTGTTTTATCGCATCACTTGCAGGCAGCCAGAGCAGCGTACACCACCTGCCTGCTCACGGCCTGGCAGCAGCAGGCGGGGGGGGTGGGGGTGGGGTGAATACGTACACATACACGCACTACGGAGCTTGAAAAGAGTGCCCGCTCTTCACGGGACAGCCACACACACCATGGCCAGCCAGCAGGACTCGGGGTTCTTCGAAATCAGCATCAAGTCTCTGCTAAAGTCCTGGAGCAGCAGTGAGTAACTTTACCACTCGGTGCAAACGGATGTGTTGTTGTTGTTGTTGTTGTCTTCTCACTTTTAGTTCGATTCAAGAGGTTTTTAGATTTTATCTCTCGTTCCACTTAGCAGCTAATATGATTACGGATGGTTTGATTTATGACTGTTTCCTCTAAGTGTACTCTCTCGAGTATGAGCTGCAGACACTTGCTTCTTGTTTTTATAAGCACTTCCGTAATGCGTTCACATTTATGACATTTGACAGAAGCTGTTATCCGAAACTGACTTGCAGAACTGACTAGGTTCAGATTTTTTTTTTAAAAAGTGCATGATGAGGTATTTATATATCTGAGATTATATGAACGCATTTTGTCTTATTTTTCATCTTTTACGCATTAAAAATTTTTTTTATTTTATTTCTTATTTTGTTTGTGCTCAGTCATGTCTGAGATTCACCAGTGTTGCCTTATTTTTGCTTTTCTCTTAGGTAATTTGTTTATTCTGTATAATGTAATGTAATGTAATACAATGTAACCATGATAAAAAAAATAAAAAATCTTCCGTTTTCACTTAGGCACCAAAACATGAAATTTGAAATATACATAAAAAAATGTGCCATATAATCCAATTTGTATTATTAGAGGAATGATAATGATTGGATCGTTTCATTCTTGGGCTAAAGACATACTATTGGTCAATTTATTCAAATTAAGACTGACCTGTAAAAAAAAAAAAAAAAAAAAAACTTTAGATGCTTGTGTGCTTTCTGTTTTTGAATGACTTACAGATTACTGTTAGATGCTCTGATCATCCAGGGCTTACACAGAGTTTTAGATCACACAGATTTGAGCCTTTTCCGATTGACACAAGCGCCCTGAAACACGTCATTATGAATCCAGTTCAACTGTTATTAAAGGACAAACTTACCTTTATAAAACTCTATCATAGGTGAGTGAGGTAATATCCTCACTCCATGCGCCATCGTCACTAACATGCTCCTGCCCTTATATGGTGTTTAAGGTCAATTACCCATGCTAATTACATGCTGATCCTAGTCACCTCCGACATAAGATCACGTGGATCAAGATTCATTGTTCCGCTCATCAGGGTAAGAGCTGACTAGGATGGTTAAGAACGTTTGGCGCATTTGGTCTTGACTTATTTTTTTTCCTAACAGAAAATTTAAGTGAAATTTAAGACGTTGTTGCTGCATGAGTCCCATCAAACAATAACTAACCAATGATGCAATGCATCAAAATCTTTTGCACCTGCCTATGTTTTATTATTGCTATGACTTGCATTTATTTACAGACATTTATCTAAATGAAAAAAAAAAAAAATCAGTAAACACATTTCACTTATTTTGTGCTTGATGGTAGACATTAATATTTTAAACATCTGAATGTAGAGTTAGTGGCACAGTGGCTTAGAGGTTAGCACTGTCGCCTTGCAACTCTCGTGTCTGGGTTTGATATCCGCCCGGGGTCTGTGTGCATGGAGTTTGCATGTTCTGCCTGCACTTGGTGGGTTTCCTCTGGGTACTCTGGTTTCCTCCCACAGTCCAGGGTGGCTTATTGGTCAGCACTGTCGCCTTACACCTCCAGGGTCTAGGGTTCGAATTGTGCCTCTGGTCTTCTTTTTCTCTTTATAATTGGTCTGTTTCCATTTCCATTTTCCATTTCAGCATTTGGCAGATGCTCTTATCCAGAGCGACTTACAAAAAGTGCTTCGAATATTCTGTCGTTAAATAGATCCTTACACTGAGTTATTAGGTTAATAACTAAGTACCATACGTACTGAGTACTAAGTACCATACCATATTTTTCCTGCAAGTACTCTGGTGTCCCCCAAAATTGAAAGACATGCACTGTGTAGGCTTATTGATTCTTCCAAATTGCCTGATGGTTTATGGGTCACTGAAGCCGACCACTCTTCGTAATAATGGGAAGGATTGATGGATTAGAATTATGACTTACCATACCATCTTTAGTCTGGATTTAAAGACAGCACAGGATTGCCAGACAGTGCTTATTCCACTACATTAATGCCACAGGATGTATTAGATGAATAATAATAATAATAATAATCACAATAATCATAAAAAAGGAAGCACTGAATTCAAGCTCTAGCATCTCTTAGCTTATTTTCTGACATCTCTCTCTCTCTTTTGCTCTCTTTCTCTCTTTTGCTCTCTTTCGCTCTTACTCGCTCACATATAAAACTAAAAAATCCCCTGTTAACATGACGTTTTCGTTGCCATTCTGCAGGACGCGTACCTCTAGTCTGACCTAAAAGTCCTGGTCACATTTCTGTGCCTATTTATGTTCCGTATGGTGCATATTATCCATTCAATAATGTATTTGTATTCGGTTACATCTAGACTCAATAAAGTTAACGGAGGCAGCTAGAGGATGCTGAGATGATGGACATAATTAAACTTAACTGGTGCACGTGACATCTTTTGCGTTTAACGTAAAGGATCAAAACAGCTCCATTACAAGGAGCTCCATTTCTCCTCCAGTCAGCAGTGGAGTGTGTTCAGTAGTGAAGCAGGAGTCAGGATTATGTGAAACATGCAAAAATTGTAACCTGATACTATCCTAAGATGACTCATTAAGTTCCTTAATGGTCCTGGGTTGGTTTGGTTTTCCCCCAACTCAGTGGAAAAAAAAAAAAAAAAAGTCAGATTTTAAGGTGTGTTATGTTTTTCCACATAAGAAAGTAGTATTATAATGATTATAGTAATTATTTTATTATTTATTTAATATTTTAGTTGCAACAACAGCCCTGTAATGTTGTACAAAAATGTTTTTATAATGGTCATGTGTAAGTTTCCTAAAAACATACTCCCACGTGTTTATTCGCATGACATCACAGACTAGACAGGGCAGAGTCATGTGACTACTGTGCTTCACAGACATTTTGTCATGTTTAACGATTTTGTCATGTTTAACGATCGAGCTTTCCTAAGGGGACTGGTTGCTGTGCTGCCCTCCGTTCTAAGGCAATAGGA
>JAQMYG010000003.1:5980644-5994814 GCA_030014215.1 Clariallabes teugelsi | reverse complement strand
TGGCTCATTAAAATATGTTGTAGTTTTTACCTAAACATAAACAATATATTTTTTTAATGAGTAGATGTTTATTCCTCATTTTTTAGAAGGAGTCTGCACGGTCAGTTGTTTCTAACATTTAGATGTAACAGTCTCTGGGCAGAAATCCTTAGGACAGAGGGTTTTGTGGTGTCCCCATGACATTTTTATCTGCGAGAAAGCAAAATAAAACAAAACAAAACAGGAGGCTGGTTGACCATAGGTGCAAATATGACAACAGGTGAAAATTAGTTTTGCAGATGTTTTCCAAAATTTACTGCATAGCGTCATTCATTTATTAATAAAAATTATACATATAATTATATATATATATATATATATATAAAATCGTTGCTTATGTCCTTATAACAGCACATCCTGTCTTCTTATTCATCTCCCGAGCACCACGTACTGGCTTAACATTCGAATTATTGACATAAGTGTTCTCACACAGTGTAACTAACATGAAGACGAGACGCAGAATCAGGATCAACATCTGACCAGTTTTAAAGTTAACATTTAACTTTTTAATTTCCTAGAAAATGTGTTTGCAGTTATTTAGGAATTCGCTCTTTGTCTCAATCTTCTCTCTCTTCTTTTTTCTTTTTTTTTGGCCTTATACCGTAATAATGATGTCACATTACAGAAGAGGAATGTGAACAGCAGCTGTGTGTTTGGGCGTTTTACTTCCGTTTGTCTGCGCTGAGATAAGAGCGGCCCGTGCGCTCAGCCGGGTTTGTTAGAGAGAAAGAGAACATGGGGAAATGACTTCACGTCTGACACCCTGGATTGAGGAAGAATTTATGGTTGTTTTTTTATTTCTTTTTTCCCCCTTGTATAGCACATGGCTTAATGTGTCATTTCAGTTTAAACCAGAAAAAGGAAGCATATACCGCATGCACTGCCTTATGTACTCGGTTTGTACTTTTGTTTTTCTTTTCGATTCCCACATTCCGAGGCAAATGTTTCTTGTGTTTTATGTTTTACAGCCCCTCCTGGATACAGAACGCCTCTTGTGGCTCCTGTGTACCACTGTCATAGAGAGAAGGGCCCTGGGACCATGATGTCCATCAACGTGGACCCCGAGAGCCGCCCTGGCGAGTACGTCCTCAAAAGCCTGTTTGCCAACTTCGCCATGCTTTCCGAGCGCAAAATCCGACTTGTCATGGCCGAGCCGCTGGTGAGTAAACCTGACTGAGATTTGAGACGTTGAAAGATACAGTATGGTCCTTGTAACATCGGTCCTGAATAGTGTAACAGACGTCAGTTCTTCATGTCAGATTATATGATAAGATCTGATTAATGAAAATTCCTTGGTTTGCCTCGTGTCATCAGTCAGAGTGATCTAGACTTAATGCAATAATGGTTTGTCACTGATTAACTGGGAATTAATGATTTTATGATGTCATGATCGTGAACAAACTCGACATGTTAGAACAGAGCATTGGCTCTCTCATAAACAAGGTACATCCAGAGGTGGAAAGAGGAATAAAGTTTTGTACTCAAGTACAAGTACTGTTACTTCAGTGAAATTTTACTGAAATACAAGTAAAGTTACCCTGATAAAAATCTACTCAGGTAAAAGTAAAAAGTAGCTCATTAAAAATTTACTCAGAGTTAAAGTTACCGAGTTACTTTTTTTAACAGTGGGGGTGGGATGGGGGATTCTAGTGTACAGTAGTTAAAAAAAGACAAGAGGATATAAATCTCAAACTAGAAGGAACACCTTTGCATAATAATAAACATGTTGCCTTTCTTGAGCTTAAAATCAAAGTGGTCGCTTAAATATGGCCAGGGGTTTGCTTCATAAGAATTTGATGGCATTTTGCTTTCAACTGGGTCTTCTGCATCACTGGCATCTGCTTTGTCCGTCTCCATCGCGACGTCCAATACTTCTAACAAAACATACTTAAGTAAAAGTAAAATTACAGATTTTAAAAACTGCTTTAAAAAGTAGAAGTACACAAAAAAAATTACTCAATTACAGTAACACGAATAAAGGTAATTCGTTACTTTCCACCTCTGGGTACCTTATATACCTGTCTGCTGCCACAATCAAACAAACCACCATTAATGGCTTGCTTACATCTCACTACAGTATCATACTTACTGTGTATCTGTCCTGTGTATGTGTACAACCAAATAACTGTTTTTAACTCTTTTTTTTTTTTTGGAAACCTATTCAATTCACTTCAATTGTATTTATGTAGCACTCTTAATAATGAGCATTGTGGCAAAGCAGCTTTACAAAATCAAAAGAAAATTAGAAAATTTAGTATGGAATATGTGAGAAAATATGTATGATTCAGAATTGTCAGATTGTCTTATATGAGCAAGCCGAGTGCGAAAACTCCCCGAGATGGCAATAGGAAGAAACCTAGAGAGGAACCGGACTCAACAGGGAACCCAACCTCATTTATGTGATATCAGCTTGTGTCTTGTGAACTCATCCATGCTAACAGAGGGCTCCTCCCGTATGTACTAATTGTCACTTCCTGTTTCAAGATCTCTTCCTGTTCTGATATCACTTTTGATTTTTGATTTATTATTTTTTTTTATGATCTAAATAAGGACACTCGAGTTCATACCCATGTTCCAAGGTCTTGGTTATGCTTATAAGCTTGTAAGTTCTTCATTGTTTTCTGGCTGATATCTATGCTACTTGATCTTTACTCTGACATTTTCGCTTCTCTTTGGATTTTCCCCAGGGCTTGGTAGTATCATGGGAATTCTGTGTCCTGTCCCGCCTCTTGTTTTCCAGTTTCGCTTTTGGATTTTGTACACCGAGGCTTAGGCATTTCATGAGTGTCTGATGTAACTCCTAGAAAACTTACAGAGTTCCTTAGAGTTCCTTAGTTCCCTGAGTTTTAATGTCACCACACACTCTGCACTCGGCCCACTCAGCCGCCTCATCTAATAGTCAAAGTCATGGCTCGGCCACTTATGCAAGTGATCTAGTAGTAAAATCAGTTGCGCCGATGATAACTCCCAGATGAGTTTTCTTTACAGGGAATCAATATGACTATACAATTCAGTCATCTGCAACCCTCGGAATGGGTGATGATTCACTTATCATAGCAGCAGTTCTGATAGGTGTGTTGTTCCATGGCAAATCACAGGTTTATATCAAGATACATAAATTCAGATTCAAAGTTTATTTGTCACACCCATACTCAGTATGATACGCTGTGAAAATATGACTGACCATCATCTAAAATAGAAAAATTACACAGAAAAAGTAAGATTACACTACAAATGAGAAATTTAGAGTAGAATTTGCAATAAAAACTAAAACTGTAATTGTGAAATAAATAGAATTGAAGTAGGAATTTTAATAACAAAATCTAAGTGTAAACTGTGAAATATAGGAAAATGTGAAGGTAAAATGGTAATATAGGGTCAAAATCTCAATATTATAAAAGAAAATCGTAAAAATCGTCATAAATGTAAATATTATAATAAAAATAAATTAATTAATAAAAAGGATTCATCATTAAAATTTTAAAAGAAATGTACACTTAAGCATGTACATTTTAAAATTTAACATTTAAAATTATTAAAAACTAAAACTTAAACTGTAAAATTGACATTACTTATTCTAATTATTTGTTATTTCTGTAGTAACAATGTAGACAGGAATTTGGTCAACACCTCTGGAAATTTTGATTAAAAAACTGTGAAATTGTTGGTATAATCAATGTCTATAATGATCTCATTATAGAAGTGCATTTAACATTTATGGAAGCCTGTATGTAACATTTTCTATGTAGCAGTCGGCGGTAAAGCTGTAAGTTTCTCCACGTCCGAAGGTTATAAGCATCTTGTTTCTAAAAAGTGGAAAAAACAGAAGCAGAAGAAGGAACAGTTATTTCTAACTGTTATAATCTACAGTAACAGGCACTGTTAAATGTTGTACAAGTGGTTAAAATACACAATATATCATTTTAATAATTAAAAATTGCTTGTGTGGTATTAAATAAATAAAACACTTAATAATAATCAACTTTTGGACGGTATTATTAACTTAATTGGTTTTCATACCAGATGTTTCAACCTCCAGATGTTTTATTGCTTACTTAACTCATAATGTCACAGTAAATGTAAAAGATTTTAGACATGTTTAAAGACATTTAAACAAACATTATACAGTACTGACATTATGCAGCTGAACAGGAAGTAAGGTAACCTAAATATAATGACATAACATAGGGTCAGAAATTTAATCCGTCCCACATTTCAGGACATGAAGTGTGGGGTGAAATTTTTAGTCATTAGCTCTCAGATGAGTGAAAATGGAGTGAAATTCAATTTTCACTGGTAAGAGAGAGAAGTAATCGATATGTGCCCCGACATACAGTAGGTTTCTAATAGATACAGTATGTGTATGAGATATGGTTAAATATTTCATGTGTTTTTTTTTGTTTGTTTGTTTTTTTCCTTGTACAAAAACAAACACACAAACATACGGTACAATGCCTATTATGTGTCAAAATATGACAATGATAACTGTAGAGAAAAATACGATCTGTTGTGAGAAATCATGGAATGTTCTTAGACTAAAAGAAGAGGTTTTTGCTAATGTGGAAGCATTATATGGTTGGGTTCTTTAATGATGTCTTAATATATATAACCTGTAAGGGTGAACTATCAATCTGTGGTTTGGAGATAGTTGGGGTTCTTGTTTTTTAGGAAAGGGAAACCCTCCACTGCCAGGTTCTTCAAAAGACCTTTGACCTGTCATTTACAGTAACGTATTAGAAAAGGGTGCTAAATGTAAACTTTTTATTTATGCATTAAATGTCCATTTATCATTTATCCTTCTATCTATACTGTATATGAGGGACGTTAATGTCAAATGTGATGAAGTTTCAAATGAATGAAGACGTAAAACCGATTGGCATTTACAGACGACTTCAAGCACAGTACAGTGACAAGACTCTTGGCCACAGTAAAACATTTGAAGTGTGCAATCATTGTAAAGATCGCCCGATCCCGGCCGGGGTGGCTCTGAGACCACTGCAGCCATTCCTGTAAACATTAAGTGAGTGGATTGCTCTCGGGAAAAACAACCTGGTTTGATTTCCAAAGGGTTTCTGTTTCTGCAGGATAATGCCTGACCTCATAATATATTGTTGGATGTTCATTGGCCGGTACATCTGCACTTGTGAACAGGCTTTCCACTCGATCTTGGAACACGGCTGTGGAGATTTGCACATTCAGTCACAGGAGCATTACTGAGGTCAGGCATTGATGCAGTGGGATGAAGAACTGGCATACAGCCAGGGTTCCAGTTTATCCCAAAGGTGTTCAGTGGGGTTGAGGTCAGGGCTCTCAGTAGGAAGTTCTTCCACACCAACTTTGGCAGATCTGGTCTTCAAGGAATTTGCTCAGGGGAATGGTCATACTGGAACGTGTCTGGGCATTCTACTGTAGTTACAGTGGAGGGAAATATTAAAGCTACAGAATAAAAATTCTTTATTAAATAAATGAGTTTACAATTATGCCAATCATTTGGAGAAGGTGTATATGTGACATATGTGAAACTGGACAAACACAACTGTTTGGTTATAAGTGTAATAATGACAAAAACACCAAGATACTGTTCCATAAGATACCCAAAGATACTTGCACATATTCCTCTATTGGTGATATTCCCAATAAGCATTTTTGTTCTTTAAGTTCATTAGAAAAGACTTTTAGGCTGAAAATAGTTCGTGGGAAAAATTCATCCATAGGAAACCCAAAACAACACCATGGCATCTCTTCACTCCAGAAACTCGGATCACATGCCATTGCTTACGCGATCACCAGCGTTAAAGGAGTATGGAGTAAGTACAAGCCAGGAATAAGGCCAAGGAAAAAACAAATGTATGACAAAAACAGATGTATGACAGGGTCAAGTTAAGGTGAAAGGATATTAGAGAATGGTGCCAGATACGTCAGCCGGTTACGTTGGCCACAGCCGCCGGCACCTGCTACCCTCTGATCATGGATGAACTGAGAGCTAAAGTGTGTGGAGCATTCTCACCATGTTTCTGTACTCGTGTACGTTTTTAATTATGCATTCTAATATAGAAACTGCTAACATGCTAAAAAAAGTCTAAAAGATTTATGGGTCTAAGGCAGATTAACGGAGACATGTGAGGAGGCTGAAAAGTTAATAAAAGTTACAAGATATGGAATCCTATAAAAAGTAGGGATGGTATACTGTACACGACGAGACTGTGCTGTCCATTTCCTAAACGCAGACTACTCCTTCCTCCCTGTCGTCCGTACTAATGCTAAGGAAGTTGTTTGCACTTTTAATAACCCTTATTACAGTATCCCAGATGAGTAATCTAATGGCCAGACCTCATTAAAACCCCGATCAATGACTGCATTAGGCTCATACTAAAGGCCGTTCTTTTCTGTAAAGAACATTGCTTACTTTCTATAAATATAACCGTAATCATTTCTGCTCTGAAACAACTTTTAGCTGAAATATTCATGATTGCAAAAACACAGGGCTTTGTTATTGAGTTGAATCAGCATAAATTGAACTGACCTCAGCGTCCTGTCTGTCTGGTCCTGTAAACTCGTTTAGCACCGTTGACTTTTCTTTGCACTTGACCGCACCGGCTAAAGATAAAGCCGATAAAAGTGTTCGATTGAGCCGTAAGAAAGCCAGCAGCATGACCTTGGATGTGTTATTTATGTGTAATCGAATAACTTCAGGCTTGGATAAAGCTGGGATTGTCTGACTGGAAAAACACCAAGACCTAGACAGCATGCCTCTAATACTTGTTTTTCGCATTATATATAAATCATGTTGGAGAAAGCTTCCAGTCAGGCTGCCTTTTATGAGCTGTGACAATTACAGATATCTGGATAAATCAAAGGAAAATCCATTTTAAATGATGCCTGTGAAAATGCCCTTCCCAACCTCCTATATGTATGTTTTAGAAAAATATATTAAAATGTTAGTAAAAGCTTCTCTAGCACATTGAAAAAAAAAACCTTTTTCAATCTTATCATAACTACATGCATACATTAATACATTTACATTCAGGCAGACGCCCTTATGCAGAGCGACTTACATTTTAACATATTAAGCAGGATATAATCTTATGGCAAAATACATAAATTCTCAGTTGTTTTAAGATTAAAATGGGAAACCATTTTGAAACAGGAAACTTTCTGCAGTTGATTAACATGTTTTTTAATGATAAAGGCATAGATTTTTTTATTTATAATTATTAATGATGTTAAATCTTTTTGACTGTTCTTCATTTCTTAAGTTTTTATTTTTTATTTTTTCAGGAGAAGCCTTTAACTAAATCATTGCAGAGGGGTGAGGATCCACAGTTTGACCAAGTAAGTGCATATTACAGTATATGTATAATGCATAAAGATAATATGCATAATCAAACAAGCAGATATATACAGGCGATGTGATATCCAAGAAATGACCCAATGTCCGCTCCAGCAGACAGGAACCTTTTAGCCTGATCTGCTGAGCCAGGGTTTAACCCCGGCTTTATATTTTATTGAAATGCTTATGGATCACTCTGAAATGATTTATAACTGATGAATAAATAATAGAGATTAAGGATCAGCACATGATGAACTGCTTGTTTATGATTAACTGCTTGTAGAATTTTTCTAGATATCTTCAGGGAGTTTGATGTGGCTGTTGGTTTTTGAGTCAGAAGGTGTTTTTTATAATAATAATAATAATAATAATAATAATAATAATATTCAACCACTCAAACAGTAATGATGCTGGTGCACTAATAAATAATTGAACATCAATATAACCACATTTAAATATTTTTTTTTATATTATAGGTATACTGTATAACATTATATAACAACAATTAAACTTTTTCAATGTGTAAATTATCAAACAACATTTTTTTTTTTTTCGCTTTTGTGTTATGAGGAGTTTCTTTACCACTTATGGAAGGAGTCTCCAGCGTCAGCAGTTTGTAATGGTGCTTTCTAAATTCTCTGATTTTCATAACAAGCTTCTATAATTTTTTTTTTTTTTTTTTTTTTTTTTACCATTTTATTATTTTTGAAACGCCCTTATCCAGAGTGACTTACATTTTATCTAATTTTTACATCTGAGCATGAGGGTTTTTGCCTTGCTAAAGGGCCCAACAGTAGCAACTTGGTGGTACTGGGGTTCAAACCTGTGACCTTCTGATCAGTAGTCCAATGTCTTACCTCCTGAACTACCCTGCTTGCTTGTCTTGTTAACTTGAACCAGAAAAAAAAAAGAGGCCGGTAATTGTAGCTGCTATAACATAAGTGATAACAGGAACAAACGTATATTACAGGTGCATTAATAAGCTAAATGCAACAAAAAAAATATGCTATTTTATTCAATGGTTAATAGAAATACAGACACTGGCAAATTGCTATGGTATATTTATTAGATATTTACTTCAGATAAAGCCTGACATGTTTCAGTATTTAAAAAAAGAAAGATAGTTATCCGAATGTTCTAGTGGTCAAGCAGTTTATTTTCATGGTCAGGTATTTTGTGTGTGCTTGTGTGTGTGTGTGTGTGTGTGTGTGTGTGTGTGTGTGTGTGTGTGTGGGTGGGTGTGTGTGCTTCCAGGACTTTCAGTTACCTCACAGAGAGATGATTCTTCTTTTCGAATGAAGGGATCTCTGTGTTCTCCCTGAGTCCCAAGCCTATCTCTTCTCCTTTTTACTTCTGTCTCTCTCTCTCTCTCCCTCTCTCTGCCTTCATCGTGCCCTCCCTTAACAGCTTCTTTCCTCCCTGCTACCGATCATATACTGTACTTATCCTCCCAGTTACCTCAGTTTGAACCTTGAACCTTGGTTGATTTTTATTCCTCATACACTTTTTGACATGTTGTTCCTTTCTGTATGTTCTGTACCTGATACACCTCGTCTTCCACCAAGTTTCTCATTCACTGGAACTGTACATTTCCGCGGATTTGCTTTAGCCCACTGTTTTTTTCTCATTGTTCAAATCAATTGATTTTATAAAGTACATTAATGAATAAAAAATAAATAAATAAAGTAAATAGTTTGTGAAAGCTGGCTGTTCCAAATGTGAAATCTGTCTCTGTAGCATTTCACCCTATTATTTTATCAATGCTGAGATCTCAGTTCTATTTAGAAGTCAGAAAAGTTTCATAAGTCTCAAATCATAAGTACTGTATCTGTTGTTGTTGTGAAAAGAGACAGACAGTTTTCTGACAGACAGACGTTTTTCTGAGTCTTTAAATGTTCATGTTCATGGTATCTGTACATTATAATGAGAGTAAATTTTTATGCCTTTTGCATTTGCCTTAAAGTTTCTGAATGGCTCGTGATACAGTATTATGAGATTTTACGCAATTTGCTGGTACTACATGACAAAAAAATCTCAGGGTAACTAACATCGCACTTGGAAGGCAAACATTCTACCAAGGTTCACCAAATAAAATGGTGGGAAAGGCCATTGACCCAACTGGTAGAGGTTGAATACACACACACACACAAGGAAGTTGCTTCTGTTAGAGGTTAATTTTTCCAAAAATATTTTGTGCGTGCACATGGGTGATATATGAGGGATAATTTTTTGCTTAAACACCAGACTACCTGGGTATGCTTAACTTTTCACTAAACCACCTGCTTTCTCATCAGAAACACATCGATAAAACCACTGGACCACTGATAAAACCTGGTTTCAATCTACTTTCCAAAATTCACAAAGGCAGAAATCCAGCTTGACCACACCTTCAGGGTTCTGCTGCTTTGCTCTCCACCCTTCTCTCATATTAAATGTCTTTCACGTCACGGTCAAATTTAAAAGGAGACATTTTGTTTTGTCCAAATAGATTATATTTAAAACAGGTTTTCGTAATTGGACTTAGGTCGGGAATGTGCTGGAAAGAGTTGACTATGACCAGAACTTCAAATTTAATCCGTTAATTATGCAATAAACACTAAATAAGTGAATCACTACTGTCCCTAATTCTAAGACTGCATGAATAAAATACAACTAGTAAAGACTGGGGCGTGATGCCTGGGTGGGGTAAAATGCCCACCGCGGCTTTTATTTCAGTTTCATATTCCAGACACAATCTAAGCACGCATTCTGATTAATTAGGTCAATATTTACATGTTTTTTTGATTGCGGAGTGTTTTGAAAATTTTATAGAAGTTTGTCGCGCATGTAAAGGTGACGCATCATTCATGTTCCAATTTGGTCAGAAGTATGTGATGTGTTATTAAATCGACCTTTTTTATACTTTGTATAGCAGTTAACACCCTAATAGGCATTGCGGCGGTAACCTAGATATGGCAGGTGATATGTGATGTCCCCATCTGGGGCATGACTCCCATTGGCATCTTGCCCACTTTGGGTGTTTTACACCAGTGACCATCCATCCAACCATCCATAGCCATCAAGTATTTATGATTAAATAATTTTTCTTTGTTATTTTTCTTTTTTTTAATACACCACTGTTGAATTTTATACCCCCAGTCGCAAGGGGTCGGGTTCAGGCTCAGTCATATTATCGAAAATTACTTTTTCTTGTGCATGTATATTTAGGTATCTGCAGTGCCTACAAGCCCACAATCTGTGAAATGAAACAATTTAATCAGTTGTTAGTAGATGACCTAGGTCATGAAATCAAGAATGGGGCTAATGTCAATTATAGTTTTTTTTCTTTTCTTCAGTTTTTAGCATTCTACCAAGGGCAGTGGTGGCTCAGTGTGTTAAGGCTCTGAGTAACTGATCAGAAGGTCGGTGGTTTGAGCGCCAGCACGGCCAGTTTGCTGCTGTTGGACCCTTAAGCGACAACCTTAACCCTGTCTGCTCCAGGGGTGCCATATAATGGCTGTCCCTACATTTTGACCCCCAGTCTACTCTTAAAAAAAGCTTAGATATGCAAATAATAAAGAATTTCACTGTGCAGTAATGTACAGTATATGTGATAAATAATGGCTGAGTTTTATGTCAGTTCTGTAACAGGAATAACATGTTTATGTAAGTTTTATGTAACCTATAAAATGAAAGGGACATGTATATGCGAAGATGCCCAGGTTGAACAACTAATAATTTTCACATTTTATACCATATCCATGCATAGTTTTGCTGTTAGGTGCCAATAATATCACTGCACTGTACCACATACTTCATCTACCAAAGCAGCTTCATCAAGGAGCTTCCTGTAGAAGATAAATAACATTCCTTAGCGCGGACATCTTACCCCATTGTTCCCTAATAACCATCTTTTACATTATGCATTTTTACCCACCTAATGATTTATGAATTGATCATGCACAGTGTAAAAGATTGCATTTCATAATTTCTGATGAGAAAGATGGCGATTTAGTGGTAGTAGTAGCTAAGAACATAGTAGGTTCTATGATTGTTTTAATATCCTTTCTAAAATGTTATGACTGTGACTAAATGTTATGACTGGGGTTGCGGTGCACATAAAGTAATGAAGTGCAGATATGCAGATGAGGGTTACAAATATTACACATTTAAACATGTAGTTATTGTATTTTTTAGTTCAGTATAATTGTTAATGTTTATTATCATTATTATTATTATTATTATTCCCTTTGTCTTTGATCAATGTTTATGATTATTCGTAGTATTACATTCTCAGGATCTTTGCTGGACATGTACCTTTTTCTTCTGTTTCTTCTTCACGATCTTTATGCGTAATATTTACATGAACATTTCACCGCATATTTAACCGTATATATCATTTGCCTTCCAGTTAATCAGCACTATGAGTTCTCTAGCGGAGTACTGCCTGCCCTCTATCCTTCGCACGCTGTTCGACTGGTACAGGCGGCAGAATGGAGTGGACGATGAATCTCATGAGTACAGACCACGCTCGAGCACAAAGTCCAAAAAGTGAGTACAAGTATAAGAGCAGGGATAATTATGATATGTGACCATTACTGTACAAAGCTGAATAGACCATTGTTGGTATTAAATTTCCATTTGACGTCGTATTTGGGTGTGTTTCATTGGGTGTATTTTCTTTGCCTTGAGACATCTAATAAATATCACCGACATAAGAGAAATACACTATAATGGACCGTTAAAATGTTCGCTTCCATGCTTGACTGGATAGATTGATTCAGCAGGGCCAAAATAGCCCATTGACGTCACAGGTCCAGCCCGGCACTGAGTCATGGAAAGCTGGGTTTCATCACTGCAGAATAATATTTTAGATTTGTGATTGAGGATGAGAAAGCAAGGTTACATACTGTAGTCTTTCATCTTTCTTCTGTCTCTCCCTCTCAGTGATGAACAGCAGAGAGATTATTTACTGGAGAGGAGAGATCTGGCCATCGACTTCATCTTCTCCCTTGTTCTTATAGAAGTTCTCAAACAGGTACTTGACGTATAGTTTTATCTCATTCAGAACAACCTTGGCACCTTGGCATTTGGATCGACACTGAATTAATTATCTGTTGTTATACAAGTTTTGTCTACATAAAGTCTTTTTTAAAGTCAAAGGTTTTTTAAACTTTGAGCAACTTTAGAGAATTTACAAATTGTACCCCAGATGTATTGTATAGGACAGTGCAGGCGGATTGTGGCTGAGGTTTTCATGTTTCTCTTTTATGTTTCATTGAAGCATTGATGAGAAAGTCATGATTAGTCTATGGATTTGAATTTAACATCATCACCGTTGTACCTCGGTATATATAATTTAATCCGTTTTTAGTTCTTAAGGAGAAAATTCATATCACAAAACACATTTTCCCATAGGAAATAATGCAAATGCAGATAATCTGTTCCAGCCACCCAAAAATATTACCAATTTTACCAATTTTCAACACCATAATCATATTTTTCATTTAGAAAAGACATGTAAAATATGAAATAAATAGACATTAAAGCTCACTTAATTTATGATTCCTCTTGGCACAGGCTAAGAGTGCCTGGTTGGTTTTCTTCCGGGTAATCCGGTTTAATCCCGCAGTCCAGAGACATGCAGGTTAGACTAATTGGCGTTCCCAAATTTCCTGTAGTGTGCGAATGTGTCCGTGAATGTTGACCGGAGGTCCTACCATGGTTGTACAAAAATGGGAATAAATACAGTGGCCACCAGCGGCCTCCACGGTTCCTACTGTAGTACATGTACAGTGTTAATTGTAATGTAATTCAGAATAAACTATCCTTGAGAGTAAACTTTATTCACGGTATTTAAGTATAGGGTTCCCACAGGTCCCATTGTGAACATTAAATTTACTTTTAAGATTATTACTGTACTTATAAGCCACAACTTCACATGCTTATTTAATTATTAATGACATTTTTATTCATTATTTACAGTAACTGCAAAAGCAAGTATTTTTCTAGTTAAAATGTTTGGGTCAAATGCACACACACACACACACACACACACACACACACACACACACACACACACACACACACAAACATGCCAATAATGAATAATGAACCTGTTGGTTGAACCACACCTGCTGCACTGCTCATGTTCTTTAAGATAATAAAACATGAATAGAGCGTGTGAATGATCAGTCAGGAGTTGAATAGTTTTCTAATGACCTCTTTTGTCTTCCTTTAATGATTAGATGCCTCTCCACCCTGTCCTTGACACTTTGGTCCAGGAAGTCATTGACCTGGCCTTTAAGCACTTTAAATACAAAGAAGGGTAATGTTCAGATTATCCTCTATCAACTAACAGTACTCGATGTCTTCCTGTCGTACTCAGCTATAACAATGTGGTGTTTTCTGCATGTTTGCAGGTACAATGGTCCTAACATGGCCAATATGCACATTGTAGCAGATTTATATGCAGAAGTAATAGGAGTCCTGGCTCAGACAAAGTGAGTATGGACAAAAGACGTGGACAAAAGACACTACACTATGCATGCTTAACATTAATCTCTACATGTCAGTGCACTAAAGAAAAGTTTGGACACACCTTCTCAATTGTCTTTCCTGGTTTTGATTTCTTTCTACACTGTAAAGCAATGCTGAAGGCATCTAAAATATGCGATAATCTCCTTTCAACAGTTGATATTGAAATGTATCTGCTACTTACGCCACTTTCCTGTGATGGTCTTCATGAGAGCCGGTTTCATCATCATGGTGCTTGATGGGTTTTGCAAATGCACTTGACACAATACTGTTCTTGCAAGAACT
>JAQMYG010000003.1:5958945-5973965 GCA_030014215.1 Clariallabes teugelsi | reverse complement strand
CAGGAGTGTGAAGAGTGTGTGAGAGGGGTGTGTCCGATCATCCACAATGCTTGTGGCTTTACTGATGCAGCGTGTGGATCAGTAAAGTGAAGATGAATGAATGAACGTAATATTTGTAAATTGCTGACTTATATGTTTAAAACATAAAATTCAATTTTTCCTCTTTTATAAACATGATGATTGGTCTGATTAAAATACAGCATTTATTATTTAATATTGTGTCATATTCATGTCAAGTCATATTGTGTTCTTATTGTTTATTTTTCTGACTTTTCTAATTACACACAGTGCAGTTACTGATGAAACGTCTCATTAATGGTTCACGAGGGGTTTTTAAAATGTGGTCAATATTACCCACAAGATGAAAAACCCAACTTGAAAATTCATAGCGGTGCACACAACTCAGATCATTTCCGATGGAGAAAAAGTCTAGTTCTTTGTGCAGTAGATTCATTCTTTGAATATGCACTAGAAATTGTAACGCATTATTATTTTTTTACACAAATTATTATATGTCTAAGTTCGACCCTAATGACTTACCATAATCGCAGCGCGTTTACCCGGCTGTGTGTGATATAGGCACCTTTAACACGGATTACAAGATGACTGAGGAAACATCACCAGAGGTGCTGAGCGACAAATTTCATTATAAAAACCTTTGCATTTGGTCCCATTTGAGAGATTTTAATTTCATTTAACATTTGTACAATTTTAAGGTTTTAGATATGATAAAACTTCCTAATCTGTTTCCTCTAACCAGTTTGTCATGCATTTCTTTATTCCAAAATTACACGTTTATAATAAAAGTAAATCCAAGTATTTTAAAATTGAGATTAATCATGATTAATCGCACAATGTGACTGTTTTTTGTTTTTACTGTACTGTGCTATGGAGTAAGTTCCAGTAGATTTAGCAATTGATTCAGTTGTCTTTTCAGTAGTGTAGTTACAGGCTACAGTACGTACAGGATGCTACTTCACCTCCGCTAACCTCTAGCATAATAAACTTGTCACTTTAACAGGTTGTAAAGATATGAACTGTGATTAGCACACTGCAGGTCAAGCAGTTGCCCTGGCTGTTTGGAAACTGTCAGACAGACAAAACTCCCCAACCCCCCACCCACAACACACACACACACACACACACACAATCGTGTGCACATGTTCATGTCATGACTTTAAATAAATCTAGCTCAGTGTGATCGGTGTCAGTATTCTGCCAGCGTTAATTTCTCCAAAATAACACCATCTTCGTCACAAGTGAAGCCAAGTATGTTTGTATTTTGTTAAATTGTTTCATTATTTTTTTGGATTAATTAATATATTTTGTTTGTCTGTGTCTTTTTTCTTTTCTTTGTAAACAGACGTCTTAACAATATTGTCACTACGCTGTTCCCGAAAGGGTCTCGGAGTGTGGTGCCAAAAGACATGCCTCTCAATATCTTTGTCAAGATTATTCAATTTATTGCACAGGTAAAGAAAACACACACACACACACACACACACACACACACACACACACACACGCTTACTCAGCTACTACTTACAACTTACTCAATTAAGAGTTAAGTACGTACTGTAGGTAGAATAAGTGCTAAGTAGGTAAGTAGAAAGTAAACATTACATGAATAGTTGATAAGTAGTAATTAAGTAGTAAGTAAGTAGAAAGATTTTTATGTAATAAGTAGTCAATAAATAGCAAGTATGTAAATAATTGAAAAAAAGGATTAAATAAGTAGTAAATAAGGAATGGGGACATAGAAAGTAATAAATACTGTAGGAAGTAAAGGAGTAAGTAGAATGTAGTAAATAGGTGTTAAGTAAGTAGAAAATCCATAACTTAAAAATAAGTAGTAATTAATTAGTGAATTAGTTGTGAGTAATTAAATAAATACTACATAGATAGTAATTAAGTAGTAAATAGGTAGAAGGTAAGTACACAATAAGTAAGAGTAAGAGAGTAAGTAGAATGTATTAAATAGGTGCTAATTAAGTAGAAAAACCATAACTTTACAATAAGTAGTAATTTATTAGTAAATTATTGGTAATTAAGTAAATTAATAGTGGATAAGTAGTAATCAAGTAGTGAATAAGTAGAAAGTAAGTGAGTGATAGTAAGTAAGAGCAAGAGTGTAATGAACTGTAACACTAACAAATAGTAAATATGTACAGTATATTATAGTAAATAATATAATATTAAATACATAGTAAAGAAGTAAGTAGGTAATTAGAAAAAAAATATTAAATAAGTAGGAGATAAGGATTGGGGACATAGAAAGTAATAAATACTGTAGGTAGTAAGTGAGTAAGTAGAATGTAGTAAATAGGTGTTAAGTAAGTAGAAAATCCTTAACTTTAAAATAAGAAGTAATTATTTAGTAAATCAGTAGTAAGTAAGTAAATGAATAATAGATAAGTAGTAATTAAGTAGTAAATAAGTAGAAAGTAAGTAATAAGTGAGAGTAAGAGTGAAATGTAATAAGTAGTAAATAAATAATAAATAAGTAATAAGGATTAAGTAGGTAGTGAATAAAGATTAGGGAAATATTAAGTAATAAATATGTAGTAAGTAAGTAGAAAATAGTAAATACTGTAAGTATTAAGTAAGTAGAAAGTGAATAAGTTCTAAATAAGTAGTAATTAAATAATAAATTTGTGGTAAGTAATTAAGAAAGAAAGAAATATTCAGAGATTTTTAAGTTAAAACAAAAACATCGGGTATGTAAAACATTTTTAACCTACTAGTGTGAATGTCTGATTATTATTCTATAAAGTATAACGCATAAAGTTTGTTTCACTTATTTAACTCTGCTGTTACAGGAAAGGCTTGATTTTGCCATGAAAGAAGTCATCTTTGACCTGCTGTGTGTCGGGAAGCCTGCGAAAGCTTTTAGTCTTAATCCTGAGGTAGTTAAACAAAGATGTGATTATGACACTAAATCAATACATTGTGCCGTCTTTTGTATTGTGTTTATATATATGAAATATGATATACTGTATGAAATAGCTTGAACGTACATTATCCTGTTCCAACTTCAGAGGATGAATATCGGCCTGCGTGCATTCCTGGTCATCGCCGATAAGCTCCAGCAGAAGGACGGAGAGCCGCCAATGCCGAACACCGGGGTCACACTTCCGTCTGGGAACACACTGCGGGTCAAAAAGACGTACCTGAGCAAAGCCCTCACTGAGGACGAGGCCAAACTTATAGGTGACGGATTTAAAGGTTGATGTACAGTATATATTACTCTCTCTCTCTCTCTCTCTCTCTCACCTGCTAACTCATACTGATTTATTGGTCACTTATCATGTGTTCTTTCATGTAGGAATGTCCCTCTATTATTCCCAAGTTCGGAAAGCCATAGACAACATCCTGAGACATTTGGATAAAGAAGTGGGCCGCTGTATGATGCTTACTAACGCACAGATGCTCAATAAGGAACCAGAAGACATGATTACGTGAGTGCATGCCAATTTTATATGAAATGGTCTGTAGAAATGACAACTAATACGAGCTACAATGCTAGATACTGTAGAGTTTAACACAAGGCTGAATCCCAAATCGCTCTCTGATCAAGTGCACTACTTGGTGTGTGGAACAAGGGATTCTACAACCTATTACATGTACATACATATTTAATTAAACAAATCCCTATTAGCATAGATAAAGCCCCATTTCTAATTCAATTATATTTTTTAACAATATCTGTAATCATTTATGTATTTATTTGTCTATGTGTATATATCAGAGGGGAGAGGAAGCCCAAGATTGACCTGTTTAGGACGTGTGTAGCTGCCATCCCTCGCATCCTGCCTGACGGTATGACCAAGCCGGAGCTTGTTGACCTGCTGGCTCGGTGAGTGTGTGTTTGTGTGCCTATGTGTACTGTATGTACAGTATACGTGCCAGGGAAAGAGGGGTTGGTGTGATGAGGTCTTACATGATGTGGAGTTACAGTCCTTTAAAAACACATCCTGAAACATTCACCTCCTCTTATACTACAGAAATTACAATTTGTAGTTTATTAATGAACCCAACATGATTTTTTTTTGTTTATGGTTATAGTTATTCATATGGAACATCCGTAAGACAGTATAGATCCTGATACCAATAATAAAAGAAAAACAGGCATATTTTGGCAAAACTAGAAAGAACAACATCTTTTGCTTATTACAATGCTGGTGAAAGTAGTGCACCTTGAGAAGATGACATTTTAAATTCACATTATCATGTGGTGTCATGCGAAAAAAGTTGTACCTGCTACAATATTATTATTATTATTATTATTATTATTATTATTAATTCATTATGTTACAAAAATGGTCATGAAATCATTAATGTCAATAACGAACCTACTTTTGTTATTATTATTCTTATTCAACATCCTATTTCCTTTCTCTTATTTAACGTCCATTATCTCGTTGGCACTTCATAATATTAACAGAAGCCGTATGTAGAAACTGTTGTATCTGCCGTTGTTGTGTATGGGAATCTTCAACCAGAGACAGACAGATAAAAAACAGAAGAACGAAAGCACGGTGGTTAACCTGGTTTTCTCAGAGACCTCAGGGTAAAGGAATCTCTTCCTGGCTGAATTGGAAGTCTCAGTGCAACCGGAGAGGTGAAGTGTCCTGATAGGGTCTGATTTCTCATGTTTAAAGCATTAGGTCCGAGCGGGTTTAGTTTGCGGTAATGGAGAACTTTAGAGTCCAGCTTTTCTGCTCCATTTTCTTGAGGAAGATTTTATATGAACAAGAAAAGGATTTGCATGCTTTTCAACTTGTGTTTTTTATATTCAATGCACATGATGTGTTTTTTCTTCATGGTACAATGGAACCCAGAAACATCGGAACATTCGACACACATGGAGGAAAGCGCTATCCGCCCCCTTTCACTTGCATGAGCCCTCAGATGCCCATGTTTGGGAACGATGTTGGAGAGTGACTTCACCACCCCTTCCCCCAAGGAGGCCTATAAATGACCTATGACCCATGAATTGAACTTGCAGTCGTTGGATGATAGGACTTCTCTCTTTATGTTTTATTTCTTTTCCCAAAACATCACATATTATAAACCTTATAAATGATTTATTTTAATCATGCAATTATTTGGTAAATCCAGTAAACAATGCTAAATGATAAACCTCACATGTTCTGAATCATCAGTGACTATATGTGTTGATTAACTTGAAGTTGGGGCATGAACCACCGACCTTCCGATCAGTGCCTGAGCCCTTTGCCTGAGCCCTTTGAGCTCCCACTGCGCTTATTATTTCTATAGCAAAAACAGGGTTCTAAAAATAGATGCAAAAATGTGTGGAATTACTGATATGGAGATGTTTTCAGGCCGGAGATAATTGTTTAGAGTTTTTGCAAGAAGTTTCCAGTGTCGCTGCTTTGGTTTCAGTTTCCTGACACAGGAAATTCTTTAGCAGAGACGGTTTTGTGCTTTGTGTGTATCTTAACTGTGTTATTTAACTTCATGTGAAGAAATAAAAAGAAAATGGAGGGGCTGTTTATACATGTAACTTCGGAAACGTGAAGGATATCAGTAATTGACTTGTTTCGCAGATGTTCAACAGCATTAAAAATGCTGAAAGGCCTCTTACTGTAGTTCCAGCGAAGGGAAAGTGTACTGCTACAGTATACAGACAGTAGACACCATTTAGACAGTTGCGGTCCAGTGATGAGCTGTCCGCAAACTTTTGGCCATATGACATACCCCACAACATTCACTCTGCTTTGAAGTGCAACAGTGTTTCCTGAAACAGCGTGCCCAGTTTTGTTTCTTTTGTCATGAAGTTCACTCTCAGAGCCATGCATTCTTCAGATTTTCTTTCGATTTCCCCAGCTGTGCGCCGTTGTTTTCACTGTAGGACATTTTGTTTGGTTTGGCTGGGTTGTATGGCGCTTATGGTTACGGTTCCTAAGCACCCAACAGTGGAGACCTGTCAGTGGCGGTGCTCGAACCTGCAACATAAACTGAATCAGCAACCTAGAGCCTCAACTTTCTAAGCCACCACTGCTTCATTCTGATTACCCAATAACTCTAGTTATCATTTTTTAAATGCATGTTTTGATCACTGCTTCAACTTTGACTATGATTTCGGGTCTATAATTTTTTTGCTGATTTTAAGGACCTTTTAAGCATCAAGCCTTGATTTTTCAAGTTCTTCAGCTGTACTGTCTATTAGGCATTTAATTAAACATTTTTACAAAGTTACTTTGAGTAAAATAAATGATATATATTTTTATGATATAAACCGTTTCCTCAGGTTATTCAGGTTTCCCTCACGGTCGTGTTGTAGGCTGATTGATTCCCAAATGGCTCATAGTGAATGATTTTGAGTGGTTGCTTGTGCTCAGTGATGGGTTGCCACCCCGTCCAGGGTGTTCCCCACCTCATGCCCTGGGAAAACCCCCAGAGCCTCCATCACCCTCCGCAGGATAAGGACTGGGTGGACTCTCTTGTTTTCGTTTCTTCAGGAGATAGAAATGTATTTAGTATTAATCACATTTTCTTGCCTCTCTGTCTTGTGATCAGGTTGACCATCCACATGGACGACGAGCTTCGTCTGATCGCCCAGAATTCCCTGCAGAGTCTGCTGCTGGAGTTCTCCGACTGGCGGGAGGAAGTGCTGCTCGGATACAGCGGGTTCCTGCTGCGCGAGGTTCAGGACACGCAGCAGAGCCTTCTCCACTCCTCCATCAAACTGCTCCTCCAGCTCCTCACACAGTGGAGGCTCGCTCTCATCACGTCCAGCAGGAACGCCGAGAGCGCCAACATCTGCTCTGCTGAGGTGAGACACCAGCATTTAGACTTATACAGATTTATCCATACAGCCGTACCTCGGGATGCGAATTTAATCCGTTCTGGAGACGAGTTCTTAAGACGTAACGCATTTTTCCATTGGAAATAATGTAAATGCAGATAATCCGTTCCAGCCACCCAAAAATATTACCAATTTCCAACACTATAATCATATTTTTGCATAGAAAAACAATCAAAACCTTTAGAAAAGACGTGTAAATGAAGTAAAATATAAAATAAATAGACATTAAACCTCGCTTAACCATAATTTATGATTCCTCTTGGCACCGGCTGCTTTAAAAACCAAACTGAAAGTGGCTCCGTTTTCTTCTTACTACCATCCTTGCTACCACTCTTGGGAGCCATGGTGCCACGTCTTCACTAAAGCTTGCACGAAATGCAAAAACCCATTAAAAAATATGTAAACTATCATCACCCGTCTTTCCATTGACACAAACAAAATTTTGAGTTGCTCCTGGACGTATGTGCAACTTAGCCGGCGCTCAGTTCGGCTCAGTCCGGTCACTCGAATATGCAGAGACAAATTTCTTAAAAACTTCAGTTCTTAAAGCAAAGATTCTCAAGGCGGGGCGCTCCTTTGTCGAGGTTCCACTGTACTGTACAGATCATTGAAGGACATTACAATCCGGATATGTGAGGACAAGTGCACTGTGTGAGTTTTTATTTGTTTTGGAGTTGAGGTTAAGGTGGCGTTGCAGATGTTGGGCGGTGTCAGGGTGTCCTGAAGATGAGCTGTTTAAATCTCCTTCCAAAAAAAAAAAAAACTTTAAAAAATTATAACCCAGGTCATTTAATGTTTGTGTTATAAATTCAAAAACATTTACAGATTTATACATAGAGTTCGGTTGTTGTAAACGTGTCGTGTTAATGTTTTAGTGTGTGTGTGTGTGTGCGCGGATTGGGAAGATATCTAGCATATCTTGTTACAGTAATAGTAAAATTTTGGGTTCATCTCAGTGTATGTACACACAGTAGGTGTGTAAGTGTGTGCTTTAACTGTGTGTATGTGCGCACATGAAGGCATGTTCATGTATTTACTGTATGTGCCTGTGCATATGTGTGTGTGTATACTTTGCATGTGTGTATGTAAATGCTGTAAATGTGTGTTCATGCATTTACTATTCATAACCTAGTATATGCTGTGTGTGTGTGTGTGTGTGTGTGTGTGTGTGTGTGTGTGTGTGTGTGTGTGTGTGTAATTCCTTGAGATGGATTCCCTGTCTGGGTTGTACCATGTCTTGTGCCCAAATTCTCCTGAGTTAGGCTCAGCTGAGCTATACTCTGTAAGCAGTATATAAGATGAATGAATGAATGAACGAATGACTAGTTTAATCTAAAGAGAGACTTAGTTCTTTTTGCATTCACATTGTGAGTGCATTTATAATCCACTTTATCTCTGATGTGGCCTCAGTCCTCTTTCTGCTCATTTATAGGCTTTCTGAAGCTTTCCTCAGAAATGTGGTCAGGTTTTTTATTTTAATGTTTTTTAAAAAATCAACAGTAAAAAGAAGAGCTATGTTTAATAATAAAAGTAAGAGCATTTCCATACACACACAATGTGATGGCAACTCATAGGATTTGGAACTAAACAGCTGTGTTTCCATAAGAAAATCACTTGTTAGTGAGACTTATCAGAAAAAAAGTTTTCATTTGCTAGAGAGCATAAATATTGGACTTTGGAGTGATTGAACAAGGTCATGTCTGGCTAAAGGTCTGTTCGCCAATCGAGAGTGAATCAAAGACAAGGAAGAAAAAAAAATAGATCGGATAAAGATTAGGTTTTGTCTAAAAATGACTCCAGAGAATAAAAATTCACTTATACCAATTCAGTGCTGTTATTTCAGCATTGAAAATATGAACTAATCCCAGCAAAAATATTCAGTTTAGCATTTCTAAATAATATTTATTGGTGCAGGTGTTCATTACATTAAACAAGTAGCTTATTAGTAGCTTATTTTAAAGTATTCGCGATCTTGTTCTAAATCCGCCACATAACTGTTCATAACATCGCTTTTACTCAACATTTTTATTTCACTTATGGTGCAGGTTAAACTTCAGGCAGATATCTAAGTACAGCAAAAGTTTCATTAAATTCTGTGAAATTGACAGAATTTTTGCGTGATACAGTGACATAATCTTGCTGGACAGACAGACAGACAGACAGACAGACAGAAAAAAAGTCTGATACTGATTTCGGGTCCTCCAATGAATATAATGTAAAGATATCATTGATAGATTGAAGATATCATCATATTTATTTATATACAGTAGATAAATTGAAACAGAAAATCTTGCATTTCCTTTATTCACCAGCAGGTGGAGGCATTGATCAGTTCAAACTCCAGAACATCCCAAGTCATTAGTAATGAAGAATGAAGAATCGGCTCCTTATATAAACTTGTTAAATTAATTGAGCCGACTCGCATAGATGTATCGTTTATCCATCCATCCGTCTTCAATCGCTTATCCAAAGTCGGGTCGCGGGGGTAGTAGTTCCAGCAGGGAACACCAAACTTCCTTTTTCCCAGCCACCTCAGCTAAGTCTGACTTATAATCTCTCCATCTAGTCCTTAGTCTGCCCTGTGGTCTCCTTCCAGCTGGACATGCCAAGATCACCTCCCTAGGGAGACGTCCTGGTGACATCCTTACTAGATGCCCGAACCACCTCAACTGATTCCTTTCCACGAAAAGGAGTAGCGGCTCTACTCTGAGTTTCTCACGGATGACTGAGCTTCTCATCTTATCTCTAAGCGAAAAGCGAGCTACCCTTCTGAGAAAACCCATATCAGCCGCTTGTATTAGCAATATTGTCCTTTCGGTCATGACCCAATGCTCATGTCCAAAGGTGATGGTTGGAATGAAGATTGACTGGTAGATTGAGAGCTTTGTCTTTTGGTTCAACTCTCTTTTCGTCACAACAGTGCAGTAAAGCGACTGCAATGCTGCCCCTGCTGCTCCGATTCTCCAGCCAACCTCATGTTCCAATGTTCCATCACTCGTAAACAAGACCCGAGATACTTAAACTCCTTCACTTAGAGTAAAAACTCGCTTCCTACTGCCGAAAATCCGAACACAGCTCTCATTTTGGGAGTAAAGGGATTGGATGGCCCTGAGAAGTGACCCTCTCACCCCATACTCCCGCAGTACCTCTCACAGAAAATCTAGAGGGACCCAATCATATGCCTTCTCCAAATCTACAAAACACATGTAGACTGGATGGGCATATTCCCAATCCCCCTCCAGGATTCCTGCAAGAGCTGGTCTGCTGTTCCCCGAACAGGATGAAATCCACATTCCTGGATTCGTTCCTCTTCAATCTGTGGTTCAACAATCGGCCCAACCCTGCTTTCCAGCACCTTAGAGTACACTTTCCCAGGCAACTATAATGCCCCTATAGTTGGCACACACCCTCTGGTCCCCCTTTTAGAAAAGGGGAACCACCACCCCAGTCTGCCACTCCATAGGCAGTGTCCCGGACTGCCACGCAATGTTGAAGAGGCATGTCAACCAAGACAGTTCCTCAACACTCAGAGCCTTCAGCATTTCCAGATGGATCTCGTCAATTCACGGGGCTTTGGAGTGTGGAGTTGTTTGACTTTCTCAGTGATCTCGCCCAGGGAGATCAACGCCGACAACCATCATCCTCCTGCTCTGTCTCTACAACAGAGGGTGAATTAGTTGGGTTCAGGATTTCCTCAAAGTGCTCTTTCCACTGCTCGTTAACCTTCTCAGTCGAGGTCATCAGTGTTCCATCCTTGCTGTACACAGCTTGAGTGGTTCTCTGTTTCCCCCTACTGAGGTGCCAGATGGTTTTCCAGAAGCACCTTGGTGCCGCCCGAAAGTCCTTCTCCATGAATTCTTTGAGCTCCTCCCACACCCACTGCTTTGCCTCTGCTAACGCTGCGGCTGCTGTCCTTCAAGCCCGCCGGTACCTTGCGACTGCTTCTAGAGTCCTCCGGGATAACATATCCCTGAAGGACTCCTTTTTCAGCCGGACAGCTTCCCTAACCACAGGTGTCCACCTTCAGACCAAAATTCACTGCTGCAGCTTCAGCAATAGAAGCTTTGAACATTGACCACTCTGTTTCAATGTCCCCAGCTCCTACAGGGATGCTGTAAAAGCTCTGCTGGAGGTGGAAGTTGAAGAGAGGCAACCCTCTCGTCCACTGGAGTAAACTCCAACATTGTGGCACTCGTGAGTATCCCCACATCCGCCTGGCGAGGCTATGCATTAAGGTAAGCTCCACCAGATCTAACTGATAACGCTCCGGTCCGGCTCCTTCCCCCTCAGAGAAGTGATGTTACACATCCCCAGAGCCAGCTTCTGCCACCTGGATCTGGTCCGTTGAGACCCTCGTCCTTCACTGCACCCAACCCCATCGGTTTCTCTCGCAGGTGGTGGGTCCACGAAATGGGGGGGGGGACAGGGGGACACGTTGCTCTTTCGGGCAGTGCCTGGCCGGGCCCCGTGGCAGACCCTGCCACCAGGCGCTCGCTGATGGGACCTCTGTCCAGGCCTGGCTCCAGACATGGGCCCCGGGCTTCCTCCGGGCAGGGTCACTTTACTCCCTCCTCTTTTTTTCATAGCATTTATCTTTGTCTTATAATAATATACTAATAATAACCATCATTATTTCATAGATCTATGCAAGGCGTTTTCTAGGTTATTTTATATTTTACATGTTCTTATAATTGTTCTCAAAAAGAGTCGAGTCATAGTGATCTGATCCAGAACTCCAGCTGCTACTCTGGATTCATTTTACCAAAAGGTGTCTAAATTTATGAGTTTAAAGTAAAGCATAAATTGGGGGGGGGGAAATGAATGTTGGAAAATATTTAAATCTTTTAATATATATTAAGAGAGAGCGTAATTATAATAAATCAAAAATTACATCAATCACAACTAGCAACTAGAATTAAATACTAAAATAACAAAGCAAATAACAAAGCAACCATCAATGTGTGTGTGTATGTGTGTATTTCACGTTGGACTGCACGTGCCAGATGGTGAATGTTTGTGTCTTCACTTGTTGCTCTGAGTCACCAGGAAAAAGAGAGAGAGAGAGAGAGAGAGAGAGAGAACAAGAATGGGTGTGTGAGGAAAATATGTGTTTTTGGAGAAACTCACTGGAACTGTGCTGACCTCTCACCTTGGTGCTTGTGCAGCTTTTGGGAATCAAAACAAAGAATATTCTATTATATTGCTCTAATTCAGAACAACTCCAGGTACATAATTTGTATAATAATTTTTATCTCATTTGCACAAACAGGAAACCACAAGCTTGTACATGTGACTGATATCCTAGAATATGTGACATCCTACTCTCTCACACACACACAACCACTTAAGAGAAAGTCCATCAAGAATCAGGCAATAAAACATGCATTACACTGGCAGACAAAGAAATGAAGAGGCAGACAACCAGACAAACAGACACACATGCAAAAAGAGGACAGACCGGTGAAAAGGCAGACAGACCGACAGACAAACAAACAGACAGGAAGACAATCAGAAAAATGTCCACTGGTCAGACAGCCAAATGTACAGAGAAAAACATACAGACTAATAATGGGAGTAATTGCAGTATCGATGGACAGAAAAAAAAAAAAAATACATGGACAGGTAGACAGGCAAAAGGATATACAGAAAAACAGACAGACAGACAGAGAGACAGAAAAACCATCAAATAGACAAAGTCAAGCACACTCAGTAAAACGTTCATTGCACACTCTTCTGAGTTCCATCATGTCACAGGATTTAATACCTCAGCCCGTGAATACCGAACACATTACTTAATGCTTGTAAACACTCCAACAAGTCTGATGTGACAGAACATTGGGGTGCTATCATGTCTCACTCCAATACTCATGCAACAGCTTCAACTGCAGGAGCACCAACAATTAACGCAACAAATAATTAACAAAACAGTCACTAATAACATAGACTGTCTGATAGTACGTCTGATTTAAGGCCAGACAGACAGACAAAGGGACAGGGAGACAAGTGTAAAATCTATGGCGAACACACAGACAGACAGATGGAAAGACAGACAAACAGACCGAGATAGAGATAGACAGATGGACAGACCAAGGAACAGGCTATTGCACAGATGAATGGAGAGATCGACAGACAAATGTGGACCAGGTAACAGCTGTGATAGACAGATGTAGAGACTAACAGATGGGCAGACAGACAGGCAACTGGACAGCGCAACAGGAAAACTAAGGAATGTGCTAAAGCTAAAGAACAGGGAAGGCAGGCAGACGGACAAATAGACAGGAGGACAGAAAGATGAACAGATTGATGGAACAAGTAATTGAGTAGATGAAATGCTGCAGCTACAGACAGACAGACAGACAGACAGACAGACAATCAGGCAGAAGATATCACAGACAGGTGAATCAGGTACTGACAGATACACAGAGTGACAGAAGTACAGACAGACGGACGGACAGATAGATAGATAGATAGATAGATAAATAGATAGATAGATAGATAGATCAGACATTTGGGCATCTACTGTAGGTGAAACAGGTCATTTCATAGGTGACAGAAAGCAGACAGACATACTGTATAGGCTTTCTTGAAATCTTTGGAGAAATCCTTAAAAGGTTCCTCAAGAAAGACAAAACAAAGAACTCGTGAGAGTAACACAAAGAACTGTCCAAAACAAGATTCTTGCATTAATTTACACCTCTAGTTTAAAAAAAAAAAAAAAAGGTTCTCCTCCTTTCCTATTGGGTACTTGAGAAATGTTCCTAATGCTAATGGTCTCCCACTGTGTGGTTTGTCCTCGATGCTGGTTTCTCTTCCTTTAAACTTCTTCATCCATCTGTGCACATTGCTCTTGTCAATGATGTCATCCTTGTAAATGTTCCTTTAGCGCAGCGGGAGACCAACTGTGACAAAGAGGATTTTCAAAGAGGATTCAAGAGTCGGGTTCAACGATGGTGCAAATGCATGGCGTGTGATGGAGACTAGTACCTTTGTATAGAGGAAGAATTAATCTACCAACATATGCAATTTGCATCACGTATGTCAGTTAATGGAAAAGTTATGTTCACTTTTGCATTACTTTCAGTACGGACTTAGTATCTTTCAGAGTAAAAGTGCCTGACAAAATCAAACAAATGTCCATAGTGTTTTTTTCCAGTCTTTATTTATGTTACATCTATTTCTAATCCTGCACTCGTCAAACCCAGGCTGCATAGATTCATACAGCTCATTGTTCTCAGGACTTCCTGCAGTCCCAGAGAGATTTTTATCAGATTGTAGATGAACAAAAAGCTGGCAAGTTCAAGCAATGTATCCAGAAGTGCAAGCACACTATCAGAAGTGCTCCAAGCACGATACATATCTCCACAGGAGTAAACAATAGCTTCTGAACGAATAGCCCAACATGACCTTAGAAAAATGTCGGCTAATCTAATGTCATGTAGCCAAAATAAGGCTCGCTGCTAAACTATATAATAGTTAGCTATTTTAACTTCTCCACTGATGCTGTTATTATATGAACTGCACTTGCTTATTCTTTATTACCTGCTCATAAGCAATTATCATATACAATACATTACTTTGCAAAAGTCAAATTCATCTAACATTATTATTTTATTTCATATCACAACCATTATTGCTAATAATCCAGTTGTGCTAGCTAAGGTTGTCCCCAGCTTCTTCCACAACTATATTTATTGACCATGTTAATCCAACGTTAATGCTAACTCGCCCAAATTTTGTGTGATTAAGCCTTAACTTGATTTCTGCTTTCAGTTTTCATTCCTTTTTTATTATTTATCTAGAAAGCTAATAATGCTATTGATAGCTAATTTTCAGATTTGAAACAAGGTTGTTGGTATCGTCAAGAGACCTTAATAAAAAAAGTTTTATTAAAGGACTTTGATAGGTTACAGATGCTAGAACAGTTAACAGTTATGTAATGAACACTAGATTTAAAAATAATAATAATAATAATAATAAATAAATATCCCAAACAATAAAAACTTAACCCAAAGTTTAGCACATGACAACATTACTTCATGGCTTCTTACAATTTTATCATTCAAAAATGTTAAATGTTTTTAACTTTACGTTTTGAAGAATAAGCAATACATATTATTTTGTTTAATCTAGAACATTGATATGAAGTTTTATCACATGTTAGCTGACTAGCGTGTGTGTTGCTAGGTCC
>JAQMYG010000003.1:5933105-5952918 GCA_030014215.1 Clariallabes teugelsi | reverse complement strand
AATCACCAATTAACAACCAGCACCTCAGATTAGAGCCGTTATGAAGCTTTACAGAGCAGAAGTAGCAGATATACATCCAATATCAACTGTTCAGATGAGATGATTTGCACATTTCAGATGCCTTCAGTATTGTTTTACAGTGTAGAAAGAACTAGAAATCAGGATCGATCATGGAATTAGAAGGTGTTTCCAAGGTGTTTGTAGTTGTACATTAATGACTTTATAAATTTACTGTATACTGCAACGGACGAATGAACATCAGCAGCATGCATATGGCATAATCTAAGAAAAATGTAAATGATATGCTTCATTAATGAATCTAAAATATTTCTCATTTAATTTCATTTGTTTATTTCTTTTTATTTAGTTTAATTGAATAGACAAGCCAAAATATACACTGTAAATACAGTAGGTCTCGTACATACGAACATCTGAGTTATGAACTTTCGAAGAAACATTCCGGAGACAACGGAGAAACACTCTCCGTTCGTGTGCGGAACTCTAAGCTCTTTTAAACATTTTGAAATGTATTTGGAGGTTTTTAGGTAGGTCTCCTATTTTTTTTAATAGTCATTAGAATTTTCTTTGAATTCTGCTTTCTTTCTCTCTGTCTCAGTACTAATGGAGCACTGGAACGTGACACACTGGCCCTTGGCGCTCTCTTCCTGGAGTATGTGGATCTGACCAGGATGCTCTTAGAGGCCGAGAACGACAAAGACGTGGAGATCCTCAGAGACATCCGAGCTCATTTTAGCTCCATGGTGGCCAACCTCATCCAGTGTGTCCCTGGTAAAGACCAGACTAATCCAGTTCCCTTGCTGTAGAGCACAGAGACACTTCCGAATGAGGACAATATGGCTGCTGTTCATGACTAAAGACTGTCTATGATGAAACATAAATTTGGTTTTGATTTGTTCCAAGTTGTTCCTTTTAATATGACTAGCCTAGTTGTCGCTCCGCTGTCTGAGTGATAGCAGTTCCCAGTTTCTTTGTAAGACTCTTTCCCAAAAAAAAAGAAGAAAAAGAAAAAAAAAAAAATCAGTGATGTCAAGGGCAAAACGACGAGCTATTCTCAGCTATTTCAGGACTTTTCATAAAGTCACAGAGACGACCATTCAGAGATCGGGTTACATAATCTATACCAGATGTTTCTGTTTGAATCACAATATCAGACATTGTTTAAATCAGACTAAAAAATCAAATTCCATAAAGAATGCTTTATGAGTTTATAGGTTAGATCTGAATGATGAGCTGATTCATTATGACATCTTTCTTTCTTTTCAGTGCACCATCGACGCTTCCTGTTTCCCCAGCAGAGCTTACGACATCACCTCTTCATCCTCTTCAGCCAATGGGCCGGTCCTTTCAGCATTATGTTCACTCCGCTGGACCGCTACAGTGACCGGAACCACCAGATCACCCGATATCAGTATTGTGCCCTCAAGGTAATGTGACCCTAAGTTATATATATATATATATACTGTATACAGTATATTTTCTTTCATATAGTTTTCCATACGTTCTAAATCTATTTTAATAAGATATAAAGGGAATAGGAGAAGAAATATGAGTATCTTTTATTTCGCTTTCATTAGTGCAGAAGGTCAAGGAACATGGTTTCTCTACTAAAATATTCAGCTCTATACCCTGATATTTATTCATTTGGAGCTATTTATGCCGGACAACACACAAAACCCAACTAAACTTAGTTTTACATACATACTGTATGTAAAATAAAATAAAAAACATTAAATAATGCGATCTACTGTATATAATAATTAATATCATATTTAGGTTTTGACATGCTTTTATACACGTTTATGAAATAGCACTGCTGAATTCTGAAGATAAGTGAGAAGATATTTGTCTATATAACCACCTTTAAAAGTATTTCTTGATATGACAAATCACATAATAATGCACTTATTTCAACATGTTATTGTTTATTAAACAGGGATGTTTATGGCAGATGATCCACATAAACAGATTCCAAAATTGCATATTGTTCATATGAACATTAAACATTGATGGAAATGTCAGTGCTTTGTAATAATCTGAGATAAAGTTGTAGCTTTATAATGACATGCTCTTGTGATGCCCACTCTTATCTTATCATACCACTCTTCTCTGGTATGATGTGTGTCAGGTCAATTAAGAGAATTAAAAAGATAATTCATCTATAAACGCACTAAGTTTATTAGCATTATTTAATTAACTGACTCCATCCATCTATCTAGGAACCTCTATAGTCCAAATATGGACGGTGAAGGCCAGTGGTGATTACTGTACCATTGCATTTATTAACATTTTACAACCATGACAATCACACATCTAAAAGTTGAGGGCCCTGCACAAGGGCCACACACAGTACAAGCAGCATGATGGGTGCAGTTTTTGAACCTTGGACCTTCTGAACCATAGTCCAATGCCTTAACCACTGAGCGACCCCTGACCCCTAATGCAGTAGGGTTCTGTTTTACATTCTTACATTACATATTCTTTTGTTTATTCAATTTTGAATATTTATAATTTGATTGCACTACAGTACATGCTTTGGTTCTCAAGCTCACAGTCTAGGCCTAGTCGGAATAATAAGATTAAATGCTAAACATGTCCTCGTTCCCCTGTCTCTCTCAGGCCATGTCGTCTGTGCTTTGTTGCGGCCCTGTGTTTGACAACGTGGGTCTCTCTCCAGACGGCTACCTCTACAAGTGGCTGGATAACATCTTGGCCTGCCAGGATCTGCGGGTACACAGCATTCATCATTCCTCGCAATACCGTTCTCAAAACATTGCAATAATACTCATTTGATTGCCTCATCCTGAGTCTGAATCTGTCAGTGTGTTTATATTATTGTCTGCTACGGAGTCTCACATGCGCGGATGCCAGTTTATATTCAGTAGGGCATGTAACATCGTGGAAAGAAGCCGTGCATTACATGGCAACGTGCCTGTGGTATCTATTCAGGTTCCTGCATGTACATCTGTAGCACTGACTTATAAAGAACCAGACTCTTTTATTTGGTTTAAGCGTAACCTGCTTACACAAAACAAGCTAGAATGATAAATGAAGTCTTGCACTGTCTAGGATGCATGTCAGTTCTTTAGAATTATCTACAAGTCATATTATCGGAAACTGACACAAGAAAAAATATATATATTATTGTAAAACTGAGCCAAATTACATACTGGAAATAGGTTCCAGGTTCCAGATCATGAGGATTGATCATAAGTTTCCTGTAGGTTCATCAGCTGGGTTGTGAGGTGGTGGTGCTCTTGCTGGAACTGAACCCAGACCAGTCCAATCTCTTCAACTGGGCCATGGATCGCTGCTACACCAGCTCGTACCAACTGGCCTCTGGCTGCTTCAAAGCCATCGCCACTGTCTGTGGAAGCAGGTTGGTTTGGCATTGAAACCCATCGATTCTTTATTCAAGAAATAAACACATGCCGTGCAAGATTTAATACAGTTGTAGCTAATGAGTTGTATGTACAGTACAGGTACTATTGCATTTGAAATGCATTATGCACACTTTACAGGCATTCACTGTTTTACAGCAGAGATGGTCTAAGAGGAGCTGTGTATCCAGAGTACTTGCTTTTAAGATTTTATTCATGAACTGTAACAAGGACATTTACCACCTCATGGAAACCAGGTCTGATTTGCTTATTATGCAAAACTAAATTTGTGTGGGGTAGCAGCATTCAAAGCAAGAACATGGCCATGAGGGAGTTCCTGCACTGTGACGGATGCAGAGATAAAGCAATACTTAAGATAAAGACATGTGTGTTTAAGTAGTAATTACTTACAACCGGGACTGGGAAATTAAATAGGGGTCTCGTAACTGAATTCTGGGATTATTTTTCCATTTGTGTCTGGTTGTGATGTGTCTCACCAAGGATTCTGGGAGTCAGACATCTGGTTTTCCCCTTAATTTAACTCCAAACACCAACATCAGTTGAAAAAAATTACATTCTGTTAAACCCTTCATAGTATTTCAGTTTAAATAAGGTATCTATTTGAGTTTCATCAAAAACTAGAGAGTACGTACCCAAGGCTCCGCCAAGATGTGCAGATCCAGATGTGCAGATCCAGAACGGATCCAGATCCTGATGTGCAGATCCAGATCCAGAATGGATCCAGATCCTGATGTGCAGATCCAGATCCAGATGTGCAGATCCAGATGTGCAGATCCAGAACGGATCCAGATCCTGATGTGCAGATCCAGATCCAGATGTGCAGATCCGGATCCAGAATGGATCCAGATCCTGATGTGCAGATCCAGATCCAGAATGGATCCAGATCCTGATGTGCAGATCCAGATCCAGATGTGCAGATCCAGATGTGCAGATCCAGAACGGATCCAGATCCTGATGTGCAGATCCAGATCCAGATGTGCAGATCCAGATCCAGAATGGATCCAGATCCTGATGTCTGCGTTCTTCCATTACTTGCGAATAGAGCATTTCAGTAGCTATGAGCTCTGCCTGATGTAACCGTTTTTGCTGTTGTTGACCCTGCCCTTCCTGTAAAGTTGGCGAGGAACGCTTACAGTTACAAATGTACAAACACAGACCGTCCATCATCTATACCACTTTATCCTGTATACAGGGTTGCGGAATCTATCCCAGGAGACCTAGGGCATGGGCGGGGTACAGTACACCCTGGACAGGATGCCAATTTATCACATACACACACTTACTCATTCACACACTGAAGCCTAATCTGCATGTATTTGGACTGTGGGAGAAAACCGGAGTACCCGGAGGAAACCCACCAAGCACGGGGAGAACATGCAAACTCCATGCACACGGACCTGAGGTGGGAATCGAACCCGGGAGGTACAAAGTGACAATTGTAACCACTAAGCCACTATGCCACATCTTCATAATTGTATGGCAAAGCATAGCAAGTATGGCAAAGCATACTCTTTTAAACCCTTTTCGAAAGAGCATTGCATTTCAGTACATCGGAGGATCGTCAGTGTAGACAGATTGAAATGCGTTCCTAATTGTCATGACTTGTTGCATACTTTTACACAAAGAACTTTATTTAGTGTAGTCTAAAAATACCACAGTTAATTTTAGACTCTGTGTGCACTCTTGGCATTACCAGGGTGTGTGTGTGTGTGTGTGTGTGTACAGTACATAATGAGTATGAACAGAACCTGGGACACTTCCAGCTCTAATGTGTAACGTGCATCATGTTGTTTACACATTGGCCTTCATTTTATTTTATTTTTTTTATTAATATTTGTTTGTTTTTTCCATGCAGAAATTACCCTTGTGACATTGTAACCTTACTGAACCTCATCCTCTTCAAAGCCTCAAACAACAGCAGAGAGATCTATGAGATTTCCATGCAGTTAATGCAGGTGATTACGGATTTAAAACAACCGAAAATATCAGTTTTGTTGTGAGATGCATCATGGATTTAAAAATGTATGTGTATGTGTATTCCATTGCACAAGCAGATTCTGGAGTCTAAGCTGTGTGTGTACTCTAAGAGGATAGTGGAGGAGAAGAGTAGCGGGATTCTGTACGGCACGCACAGGCCTCTGCCGGCCCTCTACAGTCTCTCCGTGGCCCAGCTCTCTGCCCAGCTTTCCAGGATGTACCCGGAACTCACCCTGCCCCTCTTCTCAGGTGGGTGATGCGTAGTGTAGTGCGTGCTAACGAGCTCCAGTTTCGAAAAATCCGAACCTCACTTGTCAACGCTCTTGTTTTGTCGGTCGTGATCTCAGAGGTCAGCCAGAGGTTTCCATCCACGCATACCAACGGGAGGCAGGTGATGTTGACCTACTTGCTGCCGTGGCTCAGGAACATCGAGCTGGTGGACGGCGGTGTACTGCCAGTTACCTCCAGCCCCACCCACCCAATGGAGGAGAAGAGAAGGCGGGGTCCCTGCATAGCCCCACCCTCATCACACCTCCCGGGTTCGGGTTGGGGCTCGGCACAAGCGACCTCGCTCGTCCTCAACAACCTCATGTTCATGACCGCCAAGGTGATCCATAAATTCGATTGAAATAAATTCGATTGAAATAATGTTAAGGATTAATCATAATTAAGATTATAACATAACATAAAATGCATTACTTTAATCTGGATGTGTGTGTGTGTGCGTGTCAGTATGGTGATGATGTGCCCGGCCCGGAGATGGAGCAAGCCTGGACCGCTGTGGTCTCTAACGAGAAGTGGAGCAGTAACCTGCGTACGACCTTGCAGTTCCTCATCAGCCTGTGCGGCGTCAGCAGCGACACCCTTCTCCTGCCGCATGTGAGTCTTGTGTAGCTCAACATTCTACAAATATCAGCGCTGCATAAATCGCATGCTTAGCTCAGGTATGGCTGGGAACCATGCATGTTTGTATTTGTATGATGGCGAGAGTAGGCAGTTTAAGGCTGCTTTTGTTGCGGTTGGCCGCTATTGTTAAGGTTGAAGGGCGGAGGTGAGGATGCATGTCTGTTGGAATGTTAAGCAGCATGTGAAAGTTCATGTTGGACAACATCTAATGTTAGACCTGGCAGTGCTGAAATGCTCGAGCGACAACACGGCGAACGAAAGAATGCCAAAAAACAAAACAAACAAAAAAACAATTATGGCACAAGCATGACTAAAGAGTTGATTAAGCCAATTAATTTACTGTTCACACCTGATTCTATTTTAATAGAGAGAAATTATGAGACCGGAGTATTTAATTAGCAGACTCTGTGATGTTCGGCAAGACTTTGTGCCAAATGAACCTTGGTGAAATGGTGGGGGCAGGGTGCGGTAACGCCCCGGGTTCGGGTTGCACCTCACCACACCTCTCGATTCTTATTAATTATATCTTATATTAAATATCCCACCCGCACCAATCGTCCTGACGATACATACAGTAGAACACTATGATGTCACGGTCATAAGGGTGCAGTCCATGTCCGCTTCACTTAATCTGTCTCTTAATCTCTGTTTCACTTAATCTCTGTTCAGATTAAGAAGGTGGTGATCTACTTGTGTCGGAACAACACCACCCAGACGATGGAAGAGCTGCTGTTTGAGCTGCAGCAGACGGACCCGGTCAACCCCATGGTTGTCCATTGTGACAATCCTCCGTTTTACCGCTTCTCGGCTACCAGCAAATTACCCACCGTCGCTTCAGGTATACATGCGTAAAATACGTATTTCAGCTGTCTTGAATTCTGCATAAATATCCTTCCAGAAAACTTAAAATCCATTCTACAGGTACGACGTCCAGCAGCAATACAGTTATCGCCATCCAGGAAAACATCCCAGACGACATCGATGAGCCAAAAATGACGAAAGAAACTGAGGACAGGTACAGTAGCGACACCTAGCTCATCGACAACACTCGCGTAGTACACTTAAAACATCTACAGGACAATACCGCTCACTGGAAATACTTTTAATTACTGTAACGTCTGACAGATTCCTGACAGGCGTGTCTGTGTGTCATGCGTGTGTGTGTTCGTCTGCCACAGGCTGAAAAGTATGATGAGGGCTCACATCCGCCTGGAGTCTCGTTACAGCAACAGCTCCGGAGGCTCGTACGATGAAGACAAGAGTGAGTGAACTTTAGTGAACCGCGCTACCGTGTGCACGGAGATTGACAGACGTCCTCAGGCTCGAACGCAGCCTGGGGACAAGTTTATACTTCTGGGTTCGTGTATAGTTGAATATCTGCGTTGTGACGCATGGAGGTGGATTATGTGCATGAGGAAGAGGGGTGAAAAGGCCAGAAATGTGTCTTTAGTAAAAGCGCACTAAACACTTTGTTTGAAACACAATGAGATGATCTCATTATTTTATAATGTGGTTATTTACAATAAAGTACCGGCATGACATTCTGGTTTATTATAGTTCATAAATGAAAAAGGTCATATCATTAATCTAATCTAATCTAATCTAATAGAATAGAATAGAATAGAATTATTTATACATCATGTGCAGTAAAATGCAAAATTTTTTCCTGACATGCAGATGAGCCGCTTCCACCGTATGCTGGTTGGCTGATGAATGTCCTGGAGACCAATCAGCCGCTACCTTTGCCCATGCCGTCTAACGGAGGTTGCTGGGCCCCTCTGGTCGACTTCCTGCCCGAAACCGTGACCCTGCGTGGGCCGTTACACAGGTCAGATCTGCTGCTTGTTTGTCTCATTCTGTTTGTCTTTCGTAGAAAACCTGTGCTGTCTCATGAAACCATAACTCTGATAAAAAGGCCTTATATTTTCAGGATCGCTCACTTACTCATCGTATATATTTTCAGGATGTTAATGATTAAATTAACTTGGCTTGAGATTTGCTTGTTTTTAGTTGAAGATATTGTATTAACAATTACGGAAGAGTTCACAGATACTCTTGTCTATACCCTGAAGCTTTTTGTTTACCTCTGAGTTTAAAGATCACACATTCATAACGCTGGAACCGCCCTTTATCAAAATTAGGGCATGTATTTTATGCGTCATTAATTATTTCATACATATTACACACCCAACATTCTATGTATTAGGGATGGGAATCATAAGGGACCAGACGATACGATATTATCGCGATACCTAAGTGATGATTGGATTCATATTGCAGTTTTGTTAGTGTCATGATTTTATAATATTTTTTTTTCTGATTTCGTTAAAATCCTAGAATAATTTAGCAAACAATTCACTCATACTGTACCATGCAGGATTTTGTGCTTCCTGCCAGTGAATAGTTTAGAGCACGCCACCTGTAGGATTATAGAGGAATGGCAATACTTATACATACTATGTATATATATACTATATCCTCAAATGCAAACATATATAAAGTAAAAAATAAAACAAAGATTTTGTAGATAAGTTTGGAATTCTGGAAAAAAGTTCGGTAAGCAAGAATTTATGAAGCTGTTGTTTTGCATGTTTGTTGCTGTTTCGTATCATTAACATTATCGTTAACGAATGCACATTATATTGCACATTTGCATATTCATTGCACAGTTTTGCATGATGGATCCTGTCTCTGTGTTGGTTCCTCAGGTGTAACATAGCCGTGATCTTTATGACGGAGCTGGTGGTGGATCACAGTGTGAAAGAGGACTGGAGTCTACACCTGCCCCTGCTGCTCCATGCCCTCTTTCTGGGTGAGATATAACATCCACATCTTATACATGGGTTTCATAATGAACCTCACATGTGTACAAAATTTCAGGTTTGAGGAGGTTATTATTTTAAAGCTGTTAAAGTCTCATGTGTCATTATCGTTCTACAAAAATCTGTGGAATGGCTGGATATTTTTATATCGCCATGTTATTTTTTCATTTTAAACACGCACACACAAACTACATACACTTTTCACATGCCAGTCAACGTTTCCCAGACACGCTGGTAGTGTTAGACACGGCTAAGTATTGACCAAATATTTCGATTTTAGTAATTGCAGTCTTATTAATTCTTTACAACTTTACAAGTACTTTAGGGTCCTCGCACCTGCAGGGTCTAGGTCTCGCATCAGGTTTGTGTCCCTGGAATTTGTTCTCCCTGTGCTTGGTGGGTTTCTTCCGGGTGCTCTGGTTTCCTCCCACAGTCCAAAGACATGTAGATGAGGCTGTAGGCATTTCCCAGTTGTGTGGTGCTTGTGTGCCCTAAAATGTACAGGCATTAGGGTGGTCTAGGGTGTATAATCCCATAATGTGCCCATAATCCCCTAGGATAGAGTCCAGGTCTATTGTGACCTGATACAGGATAAGCTGTATAGAGAGAGAATAAGTGAGAGTGCAAGTGAAGGGCCAACCTAAAGCAAGTTCTAAAATTATTGGCACCTATAATTAAAATAGGTGTACGGTATAATGTTAAAAAAAATTATAATAATTCAACAGTCAGTGACATTATACCATACAAATAGATAAATAAATAAAATACCTAGATAGATAGATAGATAGATCTTTATAGAAAATTTCATACAAAAAAATTCATAAAAAACAAATCTTAACCATATTTTGCGTCTGTTTGCCAGATGGTCATGACCTCTGAACACATTCATAACATGTTATAATGCTTTTATTAGGCTTATATGTAACTTTTATTACAGCTGTCTTATATGCATAAGTGTGTACCTTCTGGTTTTGCGAATATCCCATATCATTGAATCCCGTTCACTCGTTAAAGCCTTTTGTGTCTGAAATTTATGCTACTAATTCACCGATTTATTTCCACTGCATGAAAATATTAACGTTTGTCACCTATATTGTTTTCCCAACTCAGGAATGGACCACTGTAGGCCAGAGGTGTTCGAGCACTGTAAGCATCTCCTCCTACACTTGCTCCTCACACTCTCCTGCAGCAGGAGTTTCCCCCTGGTCTCCTCCACACTGAGGCACACCAAAGGTCTGAGCGCCCGACCCTACTACCAGACTGAGATCTACACAGGTATGCTAGTTTTATAGCGCATGCTACAGCACATGATGCCCTTGGGCTTCTTCTAAAGCATAGGATTAAGAGAAAGCAAGGGCAGAAACAGTGCCATGGGCAGCTTTGGGTGTACTTATTGCTTGTTGTTATAGTAGGTGTGGTTTTGTTGATTTAGTGCTGTGTATAAGCTTGCATCATCACTGATGGAAAGTTGTAGTTTATGCACTGCCAATGTTCAAACAAAACCCTCTACAAATCAGTTTTGAGCCCCTGATCTATACTCACTATGCACTTTATTAGAGCCACCTTGCTAATACTACTGTAGGTTGGACCCTTTGTGCCATTAGAAGTGCCTTAATTCTTCATGGCTTAGATTCGGCAAAGTGCTGGAAAAATTCCTTACCTTTTGGTCCATATTGCCCTCCTGTTCCACCACATCCCAAAGGACCTCAATCGGATTGTGATCTAGTGACTGTGGCGGCCATTTGAGTTCATTGACCTCATTGTTATGTTCATGAAACCAAAGATTTGGGCTTAGTGGTGCTGGTGTACTGTAATGGTTTGGGGGGGATTTTCTAAGCACATTTTTGGCCTCTTAGTACCAATTCTGCATGGGTTCAATCCCACATCCCACCTTAGAACTGTTGCTGAACATGTCCATCCCCTTATGACTACAGGATAACACGCCTAAATCTGTGATAAAGGGCAGGGTGGACATATGCTTTCATGTGGCTTCCACCTATTTCTGACCCTATCATCCAAATGTCGCAGCAGAAATCAAGACTCATCCGACCAGGCAACTTTTTTCTAATCTTCTGTTGTCTGATTTTGGTGAGCCCATGCGAAATGTAGCCTCAGTTTCCTGTTCTTATCTGATAGGCGTGGTCCTTTGGGTATGAGGGTTGGAAAACCATCCAGGGTGAACCCCACCTTGTATCCTGAGTTCCCCGAGATAGGCCTGATTTAATTGCCAATCATTGGTAAACTCCTCTTGCATGAGGATTCGTAATTGTTCATGCGACTTTTCAGTGGATAAGCCATTGTTCCTGATGAGCTCTGAACTTCGACCTTTAGTAAACCTCTGGCTTCTCACAGCCTTGTGCATTATATTTAGGACACCTTGTCAGTGACTTAACACGCTTTCCAGAGTAGCTTTTATTCAGTCCTGATGTTCTCATCGGTCTCGACGGAGAAACAAGGATGTACTTACCGGGCAAAAAAGGAATGCCAAGCCAAAAACAATCATGTGTATCATGTGTAGTCTTGATTAGACCCCTGATTAGCGCATTCCACAGTGCTGTTTTTATCTCCCTGCCCTAAAAGGGGCATCTGCGAGCGCCTGGTATGGGTGAGACGAGGTCTTGAATTTGTCGCACAGTTAAGCGTGTCTAGTCTGAGCCGAACTGACACCGATCATACATTATTCAGTGTACGCTGTCAAAACACCGTGCCTGAGATTAATACCCATGTCGTGGCCTCGCCTCTGCTGCCGAGTCTCGTTATGTTAAAATAACCAGCTGATTCAGGGACATTTCATCATCTGCTGAGATTCATTTTGAAGTCAACCCGCTACATAAACAGACATAAATAGAAAGACACACGGACACACACACTACATGCACTACATACTGCGTATTTGCGCCAGTACTCTGTCCGTGCATGAACTGTGAGCTGAGGTTAAAAGTCTGACTTTAATTCGGATCAAGGTCCGAATTAAGGTCAGCACATCCCGCACATGCTCGGATCTTGACCTCGAACCCTTCATCGTGTTCCTCAAACCATCCCTGAGCACTTTTTGCAGTGTGTCAGGGGGGGATTATCCTATTAAACAAGGCCATTACCATCAGGGATGTTTAGGTAGGTGGTACAGTACAGTATGTGTCAAAGTCACATCCACATGGCGCCCCACATAAGGTCTTCTACCAAATGCTATAAAAATTTAAGTCATGGTCAAATCAACCCTCTTCCCCTTGCTCATGATGTTTCCTCAGGTGGTGTGGACTTTCTCCGTGATGCCCAGGCGTCCCCGGTGCCTGACTCTGGATTAAGCTCCTCGTCAACGTCCTCGAGTCTGAGTCTGGGGAGCAGCAGCAGCAACCTTCCGCACTTCTCCACCGAAGAGTCGGAAACCCTGGAGAGCAGCACCGACACTGACGAGAAGAGCAGCAAGCTCGTGGAGTTCCTCAGCACACGGTAAACATCTACCATCCACTAATGAATGTGTTACTTTGCATTGTTTTTGTTTTTACTGACACCTAGTGGTGATCTGATATTACTACAGCTGTTTAGCTGAGAAAGAATAAATATGAGGTCTTATATGGAAAATACAAGATTATATAAACAATATGGATTATATGGTCAAAAGCATGTCCATACGTTTCTTTTAAAATATGTATTAAAGGGGGACACTTCTAACAGGTTTTAGACATAAACAGGGTCGCATGGAAAACGTCCGTAGCACAATAGCACATAGTTTTTTATTTATTGTTGAGCATCTGCATTATTTGTTCCTAGTTGTTAATCTGTTACAGGAATAGTGGTGTATTAAAGTGAACACATAATATAATAAACTAATGAACAATGAATGTCATATTACTCCAACGTGCTGAGCTTTATTTATAAGGTGCACATCGCTTACATACGTCTGTTAATATTTGTTTTGCGCTTCCTGTGATTTTTAGTCCGTTCGGGCCGTTGTGGTATCACGAAGACATCAGCCCTAAAAGCCAGCACTCGAAAAGCACCGAGCAGCTCACCAACTTCCTGCATCACGTCGTTTCTGTCTTCAAAGAGTCCAAATCAGGCAAGTCGTTCAAGCACTTTCAAATAATAATGATTAACGTTTCAAATCTGATTCATGCATTTGGAATAAAAGCAGTCCTTGATATGAAGTGTGTGTGTTTGCATCCAGGTGCATGTTTGGAGCAGCAGCTGAGTGACGTAGCTCTGCAGACAGCTCTGTGCAGCTCGTCCAGACATTACGCCGGTCGCTCCTTCCAGCTGTTCCGCGCTCTCAGGCAGCCGCTCTCGGCTCTGGCCGTGTCCGACCTGCTCTCTCGCCTCGTCGAGGTGGTGGGCGAACACGGCGAAGAGGTGCAGGTGAGGCTAAAACAACTAAATACTTTGTAAAAGTAGACTTCGTCAAAAATGTTAAGAGTAAAGCTGATTTATGCTTATCTTCTCCCCAGGGTTATGTCATGGAGCTCCTCCTGACTCTTGAGTCTGTAGTGGACATCCTCGCCGAGTGCCTGAAGAACAACGATTTAATGACGGTTCTTACAAGGTAGCAAAAACAGACTCTTTAGTTTAAGCTTCATGTCAAATCAAACGTTATTCCTTGTGTATATATTTCATCCAAATATATTCCCCCAGGGCTCCTTCTCCTGACCTTCCACATGATGGGAAGCTCACAACGAACAGGAAGAGCACCAGTCAGTTGGATCTGGTCCCCGGCTCAGGAACGGCGTCCGAGCGAATCCGTCATCAGCGAAGCTACTCGGTGCCAAAGCGCTTCGGTGAAGTAGAGCGTTCCTCCGAGGTTCCTCGCAGCGCGACCCTAGACCGCCTCCACGCCCACGCCACCCGACGCCAGAGCAACCTTGGCAAGCTGCGCTCCCGCTCCTCCACCTGCTGCACCGACGACGTACTCTCCACCAACCCCTCGAACGCCAACCATCCGCGCAACCTCCTCGCCACCATCTTCTGGGCGGCCGTGTCCCTCATGGAGTCCGATTTCGAGTTCGAGTACCAGATGGCGCTGAGGTTGCTGGGTAAGCTGCTCGGCCACGTCCCTCTGGACAAGGAAGAGTACCGTGAGAAGCTGGAGAAAATTCAGAGCCAGCTGAGGTGGATTGGATTCTCTGGGCTTCAGCAGCATCTGCTTAAGGGCTTCACCTCGGCTTCCACCACTGAGCTCACGTTACAGCTTTTCTCCCAGCTCACGCCCATCTCCCGTCTCCCGGTGGTGGACACGTCCCAGTCCATAGGTAAGACTTTTAACTTAACCAGTTCAAGACATACTAGTAAGAATTAAACCAGAGTTGCATCTTTCAATGTTATAATACATTTCCCGTAAACATATATGCATTTGCTTACTACAAACATAATTATGTAGTTATAGTAATTTATATGGTTTACAGATTATTAAATCACTCAAGTCACAACAAACAATCAAAGAATCTATTCAAATATGACATGTACAGTGGAAGAGATGGTGAAAGATGGACTTGTAAATGTTTTTGTGGGTTATTTCTAACCTGCCCAGAGCCCTGTTCTGACACGTTTTGAACCGCTCTGCCCGAACCCGTGATGTTTCCTAATGAGCTGAATCGAAACCGTCGGCAGGTGTGAACTTAGGCTATGCAAACCAACATGAAAGACCAGAAAGATCATTTTTTATTTTCATATTACATTCTTGGGAAGTTATTACAATTTCGAAAGGTGAAGATTTGCACTTTCCCATAAACGTAATAATAGCTATAGCGCTTAGGTTTGGGGGGAAATTATGATGTGTGCACTATTATTTTTGTGTTTATTATGCTTGTTGGTGGCAGCACAGTGGTGTAGTGGTTAGCACTGTCGCCTTGCACCTCGAGGGTCCGGGTTTGATTTCCGGCCAGTTTGCATGGAGTTTGCATGTTCTCCCCGTGCTTGGTGGGTTTCCTCCGGGTACTCCGGTTTCCTCTCACAGTCCAAAGACATGCAGATGATCAGGCTGACTGGTGTTCTCGAATTGCCCGTAGTGTGTGAATGTGTGTGTGTGTGTGTGTGTGTGTGTGTGTGTGTGTGTATGAGACCCGCGATGGATTGGCACCCTGTCCAGGGTGTACCGCACCTCGTGCCCTAAGCCTCCTGGGATAGGCTAAAGGCCCCCCGCGACCCTGAATACAGGATAAAGCGGTATAGACGATGAGTCAGTGAGAGATGTTTGTGGGTTGTTATTACGCCTGCGGGAACACAACCGTAAATCAGGTGTAATGAAGTACTATTGGTCATAATGCTAAGGAACTTTTAAGTATTTTTTCAGCTTTAGTAAAGTATTAGTAGTAGTATTTCGCCTTATTCACTATAGTGGTATTGGCAGTAATGTGGCGGTGCATGGTAGTGTAGTGTCCAGCACTGTGGCCTCGCATTTCCAGGGTCGAAGTTTCTGAGTTTCTCAATGCTTGGTGGGTTTTCTTCCCACAGTCCAAAGACATACAGTTTGACATTCCCAAATTGCTCGTAGTGTGGAAATGAGTGCGTGGTGTGTGCACTGCGATTAATTGGCTCTCCACTCAGGGTGTACCCCGGCTTGTGCCCAAAGTTTCCTGGGATTTGGCTCCGGACTTCCTGCGACCCTATATATAGGATAAGCAGTAAACACTCTCACTGTGCCTCTAAGGTTTGGGGTTTAAATCTCACCTCTTATGCTATATGCTCCTTATGCTTGGTGGGTTTCCTGTAGGTACTCTGGTTTCCTCCCACAGACCAAAGACATGCTCTGGTTGGTATTTCCAAACTAAGTATGTGGTTGTATGAGTGTGTGTGTGTGTGCACCTGTAGGTTGGCAGAAGGTTGATGTCCTCAGCAGTGTAAGTTCCCATTACAGAAATGAATGTGTCATAGGTCATCCCAACCAACCACAACTCAGAAATACTGTAGCAGTTGTTCCATAGCATTAATCAATCGAGGTCAATATAACATCAGTGTTATATTCTCAAGAAGTTTCATCATAAATACTGTGTTAATTATGAACTATATTTATACATACTGTCTGATGTCCTTGATAAGTCTTGTTGCTGTTTCTAGGTTTCCCATTGAACATCCTCTGTCTCCTACCTCACCTGGTCCAGCATTTCGATTGTCCCACTCAGTTCTGTAAGGACGTAGCTGAGAGGATAGCTCAGGTCTGGCCTTCTGAACACAAACACCATTGCGTCCAACCGTTTTAGATTTTTTTTTCCCCCTCTAATCATTACCTATGTGAATTTTCAGGTCTGCCTTGACGAGAAGAACTCCAAGCTGTCCAACCTGGCCCATGTGATGACCCTGTATAAAACACACTCGTACACACGTGACTGCCTTTCCTGGGTCAACGTGGTGTGTCGCTACCTCCATGAAGCCTTCAGTGAAAACACACTCTGCATGGTGACCTACATGGCTGAGGTAGAGTAAACATGCACTTTGGAAGAATATATACACGTTCTGTTCTATCAGCACACTCGGGCCAGCCGTCACTCCCCATGTAGATCAGTGCAAAGAATACTTTTGGTATGTCCTGACCAGTGCAGACCAGGAACATCCCACAAGACCTGCAGGTTTGGAGATGCTCTGACCCAGTCCTCTAACCACAAATCACAATTTGGCGCTTGTTCACGGGCTTTATGCTCATCCATTCTTTCTGGTTCCCAACACATCAACTTGAGAAAAAAGTCCCACTTGCTGCCTAATATATTCCACCCACTTTCAGCCGCCATTGGAGCAAGTTATTGAAAATGTAGCTACTGTGAAAAGAACCAAATTGTGATGGTTAGACAACTGAGTCAGAACAACTCCAAAACTGCAGCTCTTGTGGGATGTTTCCAAGCTGAAGAATCAGGACAGATCAAAAGTGATCCAAGGAAGAAAAACCGGTGAACTGGTGACAGAGTGATGGGTGGCCAAGGCTCACTGATGCACATGGGGAGTAAAGGCAGGCCCGTGTATTCCAACCCTATAGAGCCGCTAGTGTTGATCAAATTAAGGAACCGGTTAATGCTGGTTCCAATAGAAAGGGGACCGGTTCAATATTAGGTGGGTAGTTATAATTGCATGGATATGACAAAAAACATATAATCTGTGTATATGGATAATATAATACATAACAGTATCTGTATAAAACATTATAGAAAGATACTGTACTACTAGTTAGCTCTGTACTGTAATCTACTGTAATGCTGCTGTGTCATAATGTGTTGGCAGTTGTTGGAGAAAGGCCTTCCCAGCATGCAACAGAGTCTCCTACAGATTATCTACAGTCTGCTCACACACATGGAGCTCAGTGGCATCCAAGCCAAGAACTTTAACACCGATGTGCTCAACACCATCGAGCAGTTTGTTCAGGTTGTATGAGATCTTTCTTTGAAGGAAATGTATGTATTTATAAACAAAAAAAGTCTCAATTCATCTTTCTCTATTAGTCTTTGCAGTACATGTGCATTTTGCAATGTGTGGCTACAAAGGTTAGGAGTAGAGTATAAAACATCTAAAATCTCCAAAAAAAAAAAAAAAAAAGTTATACAATACCAGGATATAAAGTATTTATAATAATCAGTTTCATTGTGAAATGAGATAAAGCCATTACAGCAGTTTTGAGGAGGAAAAAAAAGTTTTTGCAAAAGATGCAAAATGTGGTACAAAGCAATAGAGAATATTTTGTGCAAAGTTGATAAAACACAAATGACAAAATATGAGAGTAAAATAATTTTTATTTCTCTATATAATCCCCTGCTACACTAATGCACTTATCCCAGCGTTTCACCAGCGTTGGATATCATCAAGGTAGAAAGTTTCCGTGATCAGACTGCCTGATTGATGTCTGAAAAGGTAGACTCCCAGGAAATCCTTTACTGGCCCAAACATGTGGAAATGGCTTGCAGCGAGGTCAGGACTGTACAGGAGATGTGGGAATAACACCCAAGCCGAGTTCTTGTAAAGTACAAGCGGTGCGGTGTGCAGTATGAGGTTCTGCATTACTGAGCAAACTAGGCAGTTTTTTCTTGTAATGTGTTTGTTTTTTCCTTGAGAGTCTTCCACCTTGGCTCTGAGCCACCTTGGCTGGGGTTTTCACTATTTAAAAGTTTTCCTGCAGCTAAGAGTCTCATCACCCTACTTTGCTTGGGTCGATTGTTTTTTTCAGATGTAGTTATGCGAACCTCAGTAATGCTTTCATGTTGTTTTTAAACAGAAGAGACTTTCTCCTAGCAACCCTTCCAAACAAACTGTACTTGTTCAGTCATCTTCTAATTGTGCTGTTATGGACCTTAACATTTGGCAGGCTCAGTGAGTCCGGTAGGGTCTCTTGGGTTTTTTTTCTTTTCTATTCCTCTGAGCGTTGCACGGTCTGACCTTGGGGTGAATGTGCTGGGACGTCCACTCCTGGGAAACTGTCTTGAACGCTTTTTTGCTTGTGAATAATCGTTCTGAGTGTAGGGTATGGAACTCCAGATTGTCTAGAAGAGGTTTTATAACCCTTTCAAGATTGATGTTGAGTTGCTTCTTAAGACCACTGCTTATTATTATATTATTATCTGACGTTTGTCATTGTGTTAACACACACCTGAACGCTCTAGACCAGCAAACTTCTGCTTTTATTAAGATCTGCACATCTGCTTGATCAATTAATGAAAGATTGATGATTAGCAGCATCTGGCTGCAACTTTCCCTCTTAAATCCTGTGGAAGCAGTAAGGGGTTACTTACAGTAGTATTGTCCACATGTTTTTTATTTCTTTTTGGCCTTATTTTTATTAAATGAATAAAAGCCATAAAAAAAGTGTATAAACAAGTTTTGAACATATGTATCATTAACCAAGCTAATTGACAGATTTCGCTGCAAAATGCAATAAAAGCCATTTTGGGACTTTCATTCATTCTGACAAGATAAATTGCTTTGGCACACAAAGTTGCCTTTGATAAAGAGTTATATTTGAAATGTACTATATAACCTTTTTTAAGAAGCTCAAAACAAGTTTAATTACAGATCATGATAAACATTTAAAAACAATACTAAATGTTGAAATGTTTTACAATACATCATCAGCCTCCTTGTCTACCAGATTACAGACCTTTAAATTAAATGATTTGAATGTAAATAAGGGAACTGCAGTGTCCGTGACAGGCTGTAAACATCCTCTTCCTTAGGTTCAGCTTTCTCCGAAAGTCTACTGAATGCCTTTAATATATTCAATGCAGCCGTTGTGTTGTTCAGTTGGTAGTTTTGCTTCGCTGGTTATATGACAGAAAGAAGCAATGTGATTCGCTCTTTTTGTTATGCATCATTAGTTTTGTTTATGTGGTTGCCAAAAACTTAAAGCTTCCAAAAATAAATAAATAAATAAATTCTAACAAAAGTATATATTCAATTCAATTTTATATTTGATGGACCAGGGTTCAGTACCGGGTGTGGGTTCAGAAGAAAACAGCAAGAGGAAATGTCTGACACATCCTCAGAGTAACATAAGTGTGAGTGAAAGTGAATGAGCTAAAATAAGTTCACTTATTTCCTCTTTAAAGTGCCCCATATTGTTAATGTGACCGAGCATTCATGCCGGGTTCGCTTAAACACTTTGTAAATAAAAAAAAACAATAAAAACGAGAGCGCACGAAATCCTTTATAACTGTTTATTCTCCACCATTCACCAAAACTGAACTTAACACTCGCGAAGTGCGCATGCCCCTTGCCCTTCTACGG
>JAQMYG010000003.1:5917817-5933005 GCA_030014215.1 Clariallabes teugelsi | reverse complement strand
TTTGAACTTTCATGTTCATCAATCTGGCAAATTGTGGAAATGTGTGAGAAAATTTGTATGAATCAAAATGATCAGATTGTCATTGACGAGCAAGTCGATGGCGACGGGGGAAGAGACCTGTGAGAGGAACCAGACTCATTAGGAAACACATCCTAATTGGTCATAATGCATACCAGGAATTATATATATATATATATATATATATATAAGAGAGAGAGAGTGTGTGTATGTCTGAGTAAAATAATTTGCCAGATTGCATGAAAGTTCAAAAAGAGTCTTTATCTCATTTTGCAGTGAAACCCATCATATCTCGACTAATACGTTTGTTTTAAGAGGAAATATGTATGTAACTTATTGTAGCACATTCACTTTCACTCACACTTACTGTATGTTACTTACTCTAAGGATGTTGAGGATGTGTCAGACATTTCCTCTTGTTGTTTTCTTTTAAACCCATAGCCGGTACTAAACCCTTTTCCATCTAATAATACAGCCTGGGTTAAGGAATTACGGGTGAAACGTTTTCTTATGACAACAGAAATGACATTAAAGTGAGTTTATTGTGGAAGCTGTTGCTATTGAAGTACCGCTGCAGTGTTTCAGTATCGTGACCAGACATCAACTTGCGTGAGCATTTAATGTGCTGAGATTAACTGTACGTTAGCTCACAAGTTCCAGTTATCTTATTTAATCTTGATGTTGCTAATTCCTTTCCCAGAATGCATTGCTAATCTCTTCCTATCTCGCCGGCTTTTCCTTGCCTTTTGGGCAGTAAATTCAGAGACACACCCAGCAACTCTCTGTAAACACTCTGCCCTCTTGGCTAGCCTCCACATAACTGAGGCCTACAACCACACACACACACACACACACACACACACACACACGCACGCACACAGAAGGAGATCCAGGTGGTTGTAAGAAGGCTCTCTGGTTGCTCGGTGTCTACTTATCCTGTTTTATTTGATTTGATTTTGTCTGGACTGATTCTGTGTGTGTGTGTGTGTGTGTGTGAAACTTCTGTAATCTGTTTTGCATACCTGCACGTGTTCTGTGCATGTTTTGTTTACATGTGTGTGTGTGTGTGTGCATTCCAGACAGCACACTGGAAGGAAGCTTTGAACATTCTGAAGCTAGTCGTGTCTCGTTCTGCCAGTCTGGTCCTTCCCTCGTCTCCGTCCAGCAGCAGCGTCTCGCATGTGGACGTAAGTCGCGTGTGGGACGCGACGTCCAAAGCACTGCCCGGGAAGACACTCGATTTCCACTTTGACATCTCAGAGGTGAGTCTCTCTCTCTCTCTCTCTCTCTCTCTCTCTCTGTCTCTCTCTCTCTCTTTTCTTTCCTCTGATTTTATTGTCTTATTCCTTTTGCTGTGCCACTTTTTTCGTGCACGTTCTGAAAACTCTCTGTGAAGTTTCCTCTGAGAAACCAGACCACCCAGTCCTGGCGTACGTCTCCAGTGTTACCACGTTTTCCAAGGCGGGGTCTTGTTTCCATTCCTCTGGCAGTTAGCTTCGCTTGTTCAAGGACGTGTATTATTCTTCACTTCTGCTTCACACTTTAAGAGAAAGCAAGCAGCAAAGTGTTGTCGAAAGTGTGTGTGTGTGTGGGAAAGCCCAGTTCGGCCGTCGTGTGGGAACCAAACACTGAGCTATTTGTGTGCGGCATGAATTCCAGGAAATGATGTCAGTCCGGTTGCGGTTCCTTACGTCCCGGAGCGAGCGAGAGTGCTAGACGGCCCATTTAAAGACTTGAAACGGATCTCACCTCTCTGTCGGAGGCAGACTAGAGACTATTCAGCCTCATGGAAGCAAGAGAGGCAGAAAGAAAACGAATGCAAACTCCAACGGAGCTGGAGGCAAGCGGGGACGTCTGTCGTGTTTGATCTGCCTTGGCAGTGAGTGCGATAAATCGTTTTCTGAGCCGAGCTACTGAACACACAGCACCGGCAGAACTTGAACCTGAACTCTCCACCCTGTCAGATGCTGCGTTATTGATGAGACGAAAAAAACAATGCATTATTTATATTTTATACTGTAATGTATTGCATTCATATTAGACATACAGTGCCAGATAAAAACTCTGAAGGATTCAAATTTTTTCCTTGTTACTGGTTTATAATTTGGGTCTAAGCATCTTTTTGACCTTGTGTGCACGTGTGTGTGTGTGTGTTTTGTTTCAGACTCCATTGATTGGCCGGCGCTATGACGAGCTGCACGGTTCCCCAGGTAGGGATGAGAAGGTTGGAGGAGTGGTGGTCGTGACCCACAGCACCTCCTCCACCTCCTCTGGCTCCAACAGCACCAACCACGTGCTGGTGCCGGTCAGCTGGAAACGGCCCCAATCATCGCAGGTGTGTAAACACCAGCACGCGCATACACACCTCTGCATACAGTTTTTCATTTTCCTTGCAGCTCATGTTCATTAATGATAACTGATTATGAAGTTTTTGATTTCCTGTACAATGTAATGTGTAAAGTCATTATTAGTTACATTAGTCACATGGCTTTATAATGAATGGCAGCACTTATATAACAACGTATTTATAATTATGAAGGATTTATTTTTAATACTGTATGTTATAAGAGCTCCATTAGGAAATATTAAAGGTAAAATGGCTTATAATTTATGCAGAATTCTGAACACACCTGTTTAGGTCTAAACAAGAAATCGTTCCCTTATTTTCTGTTTCTTTTGTAGAAGAGAACGCGAGAGAAGCTGGTGAACGTCTTGACACTGTGTGGACAGGAAGTCGGGTTGAGCAAAAACCCTTCGGTCAGTAAAAACCGTAAAATAATTCCTAAAAACAAACCTGTAAAATCAAATCAGACTTGCAGTGAAACCTCTCCTTGAACTGTCAGGTGATCTTCTCGTCCTGCGGAGAGCTAGACCTGATCGATCACCAGCCCAGTCTGGTGTCTTCAGAGGACGGGACCCGGGATCCAGAAAACATGGACGACACGACCTCCGAACAGCAGTTCCGTGTCTTCCGCGATTTTGATTTCTTGGACGTGGAGCTGGAGGATGGAGAGGTATGGACACTTTAATTTCCAGCTATGTACAACCAGTGAAAGCTGGATGATTTTCATGCTGTCAGCACTAGTTGGTGGAACCATAACTGTTCATCAGGTCGAAAATTCTAGTTACATAATATTTCCAGAACAAATGGCTGAATGTTTGTGGGTTTTATGTTATCATTATCACCTCTCACTCATCGTCTATACCACTTTATCCTGTATTCAGGGACGTGGGGGTGGGGGGTGGGGGGTAGGGGTGGCCTAGAGCGTATTTATGGCAAAGGGGTACACCCTGGACCGGGTGCCAATCTATGGCATTGCACACACATACTACAGGCAATTTGAGAACATCAGTCAGAAATAACCCACCAAGCACAGGGAGAACATACACTCGAACACAAGGCGGGAATCGAACCCGGGACCTGTAGGTGCAAGGCGATGGTGCCAACCACTACGCCACCGTGCCACCTCTGCCCTCATGTATCTAAAGTTTTTTGCCATTGGTCTTTCAGTCTATCCATCTGAAATACTGTTAATCCATAATCTTAAGAATAAGTGGTTAAATAAATGTAGGATTTCTGTGGATATATCTTTTCTGCCTCCATATTGCGCAACATGTTTGCATGAACAGTTTGATAGCAAAATGAGACAATTCCATTTTTTTTTAACACACCGAATATATCTCATGTCTCTTTTGCACAAATTGTTCGTGCATATATAATGTTTTCTAATGTTATTTCTCTGCCGCACCATAATACTTACACTACCGCATCCCACATAGCTTTGTTTTGTACCTACTGTAACATGGTTTCCTCTCTTTCTGTGTATGTCTGTACTATAAAGGAGCTACAGGTAAGCGCTAGTTGTATTCAGTGCAAGGATTGTACATCTGCAGTATCACGTTTCCTGTAGTTTGTGTGCTTGCAGTGTTGTGCATGGTGTTACTCCACTTGTGCATGGATTGATATGGTTTTTCAATATTGCTCGGCTCGACTTAACTGGAAAAATACCTACAGCTGTTTCCTAATCAATACGAAGGAACATTCTTTGTAGTAAAATACTGTATCATTTTTTTGGAGGTTATTGTTTCTCCTGTATTTGAGCAAGACCCTAGGCAATGTTTAGGTTCACTGATACACAAGAGGCGTTCAAGTCAAACCGGGACTTTTGAGAATACCACTATAAGAATAACGACTATCTTTATTTCTTTATAAAATCCCTAGATACACTAATGAACTTATCCAGGTGTTTCACTAGTGCTTGGATACCATCAGTGTAGAAAGTTTGCTCAGTACACCGGAGCCATGATTGGACTTCCTGCTTCAAACTGGCCTCCCTGGAACTCCTTTAATGGCCCAAACATGTGGAAATAAGTTGAAACGAGGTCATGACTTGGCAACCAAGTTCCTGTAACGTGTTGTTAGTGAATGATTGTGTGTACAGTTCCCACACACACAGACGCTTCTTTTTCACTCTGAGCCACCTCTCAGCCAGCCGGGATCGTCATTCATGGACGTACAGCCTTCTTTAAAATCGTTTGCACCATTTAAATGATTTACTGTCTTTGAAGTCTTCTGTAAATGTTTATACCTTCATTCACAAGACATTGCACCACAAGTCCCGGTTTGACTTGAACACCCCTTGTATATTTCATGCAGCTAATGTTGACTATTCACACCTGAAATGAATTGTTAGACAGCGTGATCTACATACATAGTAGTAATAACAAATAAAAAAGCATGACCCTGCCTTTTTTTGTGTGAGTTTGTACATAAACATAAACATGAGCGTGTATGAAATGATGTCAATGGAAATATTGAACATCTTCCCCAATCTTCTCTGTATGTCTCTGTGTGCCAGGGGGAAACGGTGGATAGTTTCAACTGGGGGGCAAGGAGGCGCTCTATAGACAGTCTGGACCGCGTGGAACAACGTATCCCAGAGGAAGATGAGGGTCATCAGTCAGGCAGCTCACCTAGCCTCAGACCCATCGTCTGCCACGACTCGGACGAGTCAGACGAGGACGATTCTCTCACTGTCAGCCAGATCCTGGCCTCCACACAGCTTGTGAGTCAAAATCTCACCGCCCTAACCCTAGGGCTAGTTTTATTGGGATCAGATAGTAGTTGATTGCTGATGGACGTTAAACCTAGAATAAAGTTATCAGGATAATTATTTTAGCAATATGAATGAATGGTAGGATTAGTGTGACCTCGGAATGCAGTTCGAGCGATTTGATGACAGTGTATCTTGACCCTGTTTATACACCAACAGTTTCCATCCAAAACCAGCCAGGTAAATGCGATCCAGGTCTCCAAAACACATACAGGCTGTATGTGTTTTGGAGACCTGGCTCGCATTTACATTTGAGAATTTGGCAGGCACCCCTACAGTATTCCAGAGCGACCCACATTGAGCCTCGCTCAAGGGCCCATCAGTGGTAACTTGGTGATGCTGGGGTTTGAACCTGGGACCTTCATCTGGGACCAGTAGTCCAATGCCTTAACTACTAAGCCGCCCCTGGTTTTGTATGGAACCTGTTGGTGCCACCCAAATCTGTCACTGATTCTTTAAGTTTCTGCAACTTGATAGATGAACACCATAGTTTTAAAATGCATCCCTTTAATGGGGCAGCGATAGGGGGTGAAGATCACTGTCAATCCAAAATCTCCCATAGACGTTCAGTTGGGTTGAGATGTGTTGAGGGTCAAGACCATCGCATATAATTTACATCACGTTCATCCTCATCAAACTCATTTATTAAGCTTTTCTATCCAGGTGAGGTGTCTTCCTTGAAGATCCCATTAACATCAAGAGAGGAATGTTTAATTACAGGATAAACAAGCTTTGAATTGGTGTGAAGCTATTTTTTGTCTGTCGGTTATGTATGTAATCAAATTTGCCCTTTTCTAAAGCATTTGTACAATAAATAAGATCCCATCTCTCTCTCTTTCCAGAATGTCATGATGTCCCCCATTGAGAAGGTGAACCACATGGACTCACTTCCTTCCCCATTAGAACCTGTGCCAGCCTCCCCCCTCTCTGTGTCCCCGACAGTGCCCGGTCTTCATACCTCTACTCCCCAGGACTCGACCCCACGGGTGAATAAGGCCTTCAAAACAGCTGACTTCTGGGGGCCGAGTCACTCCTACACCTGCCGCACCTCCATTCTCAAGTTTTTCACTAACCCCGCTGATTAAAATCACTTTCTGCTTTCTGTTTTGGAAATCATTTCGCTTTTATCTCTGCACATGGTTAAGGGTTAACATCTTACAGGCTTCTGGTTAACTGCTGTAAATATTTTATTTATTTATTAATTTACTTTTTTTTTTTTTAATAACCTGCTTTTTTTTTTTTAAATGACCAGGGCAGGATTTGGGATTTTTGTACATAGATATAGCTGCATGACAATCAGCTACTGTAACACTAGCACTCTTTAGAGGTGCCATGGCTTTAAGCTTTCGATCTGGCTGCGTTAACCGGCACCGCTTTGGGTTCGGGTGGCAGGAACTTGTACTAGGCCGCCTTGACAATGTGTACGGCTTCTCGCCGGGGTGGCTGGACTCGGCTCTGCTCTGCATGCGAATTAAGCTTGAAGCTGCAAAGGACGCGAGCGTACACATTGCCTGTGGCCTATAATATTAGACAAGATCACTGGGTCTTAGTCTCCTGATGATTTTCAAACATTTTCTCAATTTCCCACGATTTGAGCATTTAAACAAACCCTAAAGAAAAAAGAAACTCAACGAGAAGAAACTTAGTCTAAAAAGGTCAGTGTGTCCAGAATTTATTATTCTATGTTTTTTGCAATGAATACTTTTGTTATTAATATTGGTTGCTTAATTTAAAGATACCTCATCTTTGTACTCCAAATTATTGATGAACTAATGAAAATCTCCAACTTACGGAGGCGAAATCTCCTACAGATAGAATTAAATAAGCATTATTTTATAAAAAATAAATCGAACTGAAATCAGAACTATGTGCCTGATGGGACCGAGCCTGTTCCAGGACTCACATCATTTGTGAAGGAGTCATTCTGGAAACATGATGAATCATTTCCACACATCAACAGTCCACCACATTGCATGACATAACTGAAGCTAAAGATGGACAGACAAAAAAACATTAGCGTGCTTTTTTGGCCACTCGGTATAGTTTACATAGCTACTGCTAATTCACTTGGCCGTGCATGGCAGATGCATCACTTAATCTAAGACTAATATTAAACAGATTGTAAAAAGTTTTGTTTTTTTTAACAAACCGAACTGTACATTGTTGATATGGGGATGACTGGGGATCTACAGTAATGGAGATGTTTATTTAACATTTATGGACGGACAGTCAGTTTCCCACCATGTTTCTCAGCGACAAACTTCTTTTTTACAAATAAGAAAACAACTTTTTACAGTTAATATTCACAGACATTACACCTAACTAAAAACAGATCAAAAGAGCGGCATGCTGAATTGTTTATAAACTGTTATTGTATAATAAGAACAAAACACTTTGATGTCCTTTGATGAGAAAATAGTCGACTTAGAGATGATGAAAAGCATTTATACTGTAGATTACATACTGTATGTTTACTTTACATCAACCTATCTACATACCAGATTCATTTCCTATAACAACATGTGATGCCATGTTTTATTCTTTAATTATGTGCCAGAGTTAAAAGGGGAATTTGAAAAGAAAGTTAGTTGTGCTAATACTGTACATCATCATGAGCCACCCCTCATTTCTTCATATTTTCTTCCAATAAGACAGACTTTTTTGTATTTTTAATGTAGTCCTGAGTAATGGTTCTCCAAGCTTCCTAAAAGCCTTTTTCAGCTCTCATTTTTGGCAAGTTTTTGTCCCTCATGTGTGAAAATATGTATGTAAATAATGCTGAGTGGTTGTGCCGAATGCTGAGTGGTTGGAACCGACGAGAGGGGAAATGAGGATGCTGCTGAGTTCTTTTTTTTTTCTTTCATGAAATCTACATAATTTTAATTAATTTTGCTTAATTTTAATATGAAGGAATGAGGGGTCAAGACTTTTGTATAGCACTACAATTCTATATATAGTATCTATGAACATTATATACTTAATTGTGATATTTTTTATATATCAAAAATCCTTTCATTGATATTTTATTTATAGAATTCTTCATTTAAAACAGAACAGGTTGTAACTTATTGGGCTAAGATGTAACAAACTGCGTATATAAAGATTTGGACACAGGATTGTAGGTTGATTGCATCATTACATTACATTAATACTGTAGCAACATGAAGAACCAAATGTTTTTTTTTTTTTAGTTTTAGCTGATGTTAATGTTTATAGATAAACACATAGAGAACAACTGAAATCCACATGATGATCCACATAAAACTCATGTATGAGTGTTTGCTTGACTGCTTATGCATAATAATTCAGTTGTACACTCCTAGCACACACTGTACACACTTACTTTTCCGGGTTGTTGAGTTTTCAGTGAAAGACATGGTGCATTTTCGCAGCTCTTTATGTCTCACACAGCTTTTCATCACGTTTGATTACCAGGCCGAGCTGTCAGCCGATGATGAGGACACCAGCCTCCATGAGGATGAGATCTCCCTCTGCATCACCGAGCCTCCCAGTGGCATTGATCGCGCTGACGGTGTGTCTCTGGATGCTCATGGGGAGGAAAAGGAAGACAGGGGGCCCAGCTGTCCAACCAGGTTTGGGAATTTAACGACTTCACAGACAGACAAGGAACGTGCGCCCTCTTTTTTTAAGATCATTTGAGAATCAGAGTGAAATTCTCGTTTTCTTGCCTTTCAGTCACTTTGGGGATCAGTCCGGTTCTGGAACGATGGCCGAAGACGACTCTCGTTCCTCCTCCTCTCCGCCTCCGTCTCCCTTCTTCTCAGCCATCCTGGCTGCTTTCCAGCCAGTGGTGTGTGATGACGCTGAAGAGGCCTGGCGCTGCCATCTTAACCAGCTAGTAGCCGACACTGATGGCTCGTGCGCTGTCTACACCTTCCATGTCTTCTCTTCACTCTTCCAGGTATGACTCGTGCTCTTCACTCCGATTCTCGTGTTAATACACAGCTGGCTGTTTTGTTTTGACGCGAAAGATGAAAGATTCCCAAAACGCTTTTGGCTACGTTCCAGCTTGAGGATATCCAGTGGCTTATTAATAATAAAAATCATCTGTCTTATTTGTTAATCTACAGTAATTAGCTGTGCTCTATTTCCCAAAGCTGACAGGCCTGGATGTGTGTTGTGTATGTATTAATTAATTTATTAATAATAATGAAAAACATTCTTTTAGAGTATCCAGACCAAGTTCTGTGCCTTGACATGTGACGCTGCTGGCTTCCTCGGCGACGGACTTCGTGGCATGGGAGGAAAGTTCGTCAGGTCTTCGCAGATGTTAACGTCGTGCTTTAAGTGCCCCACTTTGTTTATAGATGCTGATACAGTGAGTAACAAATTCCAAACTATTACTGACTAGGCCAAATCAAGATGTCTAATATAAAAGATTTGTCAGCAATTAAAGTATTTTATGCAACAGTTAATTCCGATTGAGCAATCTGATTGGACGAGCAGCGTTCTAGGAGTACTGATAATAGACAATAACATCACTGGGATGTTTAACCAGAATCAGGTCTTCTAATAACCGTTTATTACACTAACTGTCAGTTGCAACATGGGTGAAAAAACTTTTTCAACAACTAAACTGATAACATTTGTTAACATTACTGTATGTCATTGTAAAAAAAAAAAAAAAAAACACTTTGACTCCTTAATAATTGCTTATAAGTTGTTCTGAATCGCACATGAACTATCCATGTACTTTTATTTATGGTTACAAAGATAACTACCTCCTAGCACAAGGCTGAATCTCAAATCCCCCTCTAACCCCTGATCAAGGGCACTACTTGGTGTGTGGAACAAGGGATTATACACCCTAGTGCACTAGCTTCCCATTTAACGCTTTGTATGATTTAACCCCCGAAATTGGTATTCTAAATACCAAGTGGAACTGGAAATATAAAGAGAAACTTATAAGATTTACAGGACTGTCCACCACCTCCATGGTTTATCCTCCTCCCCTTTTGGCTACATCATATATACAATAGCAGTAAAAATGTCAAACTATTTTCATAAATTGTTAATTAAACTATAACCACCAGTCGTGATTAGTTACGTTCCACCAATCGCATATGGATATGTTTTGGTGGAACTGTTGTATAAAAGCAATATCATAGTGAGTGCCGTGCTGATATTCCAGCACAACAGCACTCCCTAAAAAAACTTTTATACCTGTTCCAGATCGTCTCCTACGGACTGCTGGAGAAAATGAAGTTCAGTGTGTTAGAGCTCCAGGAATACCTGGACACCTACAACAACAGGAAGGAAGCAGCCATCTCAGTATGTGGAATTTCTTTTAACACCTTAATGCATGATTTCAGTTCTTTTCCCAAAACCTAAACACCCGTATTCCTTCCAGTGGCTCCGGAACTGCAAGGCTACTTTTCCGAAAGGATCAGGAGAAGGGATTATCACGTACCAGACTTCCGAGGTTGAAGAGAAGGTATTAATTCACACGGATATCTAATTCCTACTCCATATTCATCGCAGTGTGATGTCATTTGGAAAGAACCAATTACAGTATATTAAATGTGGACCTCCATAAGCCTGCCTGCTGCCCACTGCCCATGTCGAGACATTGTTTAATCCAAAGTCGGTTTTTGACATTGTTTGATGTTATGCCCTTTGTTTCCATGGTAACGAGTGAGTACTATAACTGTGTTTCATGTAGCTGTTCAAATGCGATGCACGTAACCTATGTGTCACCTGTCTGTATATAGATATGACTCTCTAGGTTCAATGTAGCTTCCGTTTCAATCTACTGTATCTCTCACATTTCCTGCCTGTCGGTTGTTCTGCGGTAGCACTGTGAGTGAAATCGCTGTCTTGTTCTCTGACTCTTGAGCTTTAAGCCTGTTTCCAGAGCAGCCTTGAACGTTTGGCGTATCATTAAAGGGGGAGTAAGCGATTCTGACGAAACATTGAGAAACTCAATAACCAAACAAATACATCACTCCCTTCTGTACTCCTAAATGGATCACCAAGGCTGCAACAATAACAACTAGATTAACTGACTAATAGTAATGTAAAGCTTCATCAAATGAAAGACAATGAAGCACATAAACACAACGTGAAACAATACATTGGAGTAAAAGCTTTAAGGGTTTGTTGCATCAATCTAAATAATTATAATAATAATTACAATAATAAAAAAATAAACTTAATACAGTTTATTTTAGACAGTTCTTTTTATTTATTTTTTATTTTTTATTTTTTTACAGTTTTACATTTTTACTTACTTTATGTGCTTTTTAAGGTATTTCTACCTTACACTTAATTTGATTCTATTTTATTTTTATTGTAACAAAAGATAAATTTTGTATTTTATATTGAAATTGAAATTTGAAATAATAATAATCCCACTGTGCTAGAAAACTTAGTTATTCCTGGTCATTACCCATAATAAATTTTACTATGATAAGTACTATAATGTACTATAGTAAACCATAGTACATCCCATAATATACTATAATATTACCATGGTACTTCAGACATTACCATAGTGGGCGCCATAGAGTAGGTGGCACTTCAGTACTGTAGGTACCATGGTAGTGCTATGCTATGTACCACCATACTTACATAAACACCAGGGTAGGTACTGTACTGTAGGTACTGACTTTTTAAATGTCATGTGTACCACAGTGGCTACCAAAGTTCATAAGGTATTTAATATGGTATGCTTGTACTTACTGTACTATATACGATACATAATATTGTATATAATATTAAGAGTTTCAACATACACTATGGTGTTCAATAAATATTACATAAACTGTTACCATTTTATAAAAAATTAACGGTACCACCATGGTACACAAAAACATGTATATCACATTGTTGATAGTATACTGGTACTTGTTCCATAGTACCATACTACAGTACATAGTAGAGCCATGTCCCATACTATAGTACATGGACCATGTGCAAATAAGTACAAATAACTGCACCTCATTGATGTAAATCCATCATATAAACTGTTTTTCAGATTTCGGCTAGTTTTTCTCCGTCTTTTTTTTATCTTCTTCTTGACAATTCGTGGTGCACAGCAAGTTAGCATGTGCCAGAATTATTACCGCTTTTACTCCCACCACTCTCATCCTGACGTTACACTGTGCACGAGCACGAACACCCCCATGTTGCCAATTGGCTGGATTAGTGTTGTGTGGCACAGTCTGTTATTTAACATCTATAGAGCCAGAGACTGTGTATGACCACAGAAGGGACAGCTAGCAGACGTTAAGGAGAGTCTTGGTGAATTTGACAAAAAGTACATTGGATTGAAATCGCTTACTCCCCTCCTTTAAAAGAAAACCCCCCTCTCCTTTTTTCAGGTTTGTGAAAAACTCTGCTGGACAGAAGAGCTGTAGAAGGTCGTGCTTTAATCAAGTTCAAGAACATAGTGATTAAATGTCACGTCCTTATTATATATATTTACACATCTTACATTTTAAGGCATTTTTCCAGGATGTGATTGGATAATTACTATTCATTAATTGTTTCTAAAATCATTTAAAAACACTTACAGGAAAGGGTCATTTAATTGAACTCATAGGGTAATTTAATACCTTTATACTGTACAGCTCTCAGTAAAACCTAATGACCAACATGAGCCTTCATAAATAAGATGTCTTATTACAACACACATTATATGGTTTAAATATATTTTTTCTTTAATTTGAATGTAAAAAATAATGCACTTTGGCAAAATCAAACATCAGAGAACATACAGTACTGTGCATAAGTCTTAGATGCTTGTGTTTTTAGTGCAAACTTTCCTATGGACTTTTTTTTTTTTTTTTTTTTTTGGAGAACTTGATCCAGTACAAAAACATTTTGGATTTTCAAACATTGTTATTGTTATCGCAATAACATTAAAAGATAAATCGCATAAATTCCAATCTGCCTGTTCTCATTTAGGTCACATGACCGTGTGTCTGAAATGTGTACTCTTAAAAACATCAGATCATTCAGACAGCCTTAACAAAATCAGATTGGTGTCACATTATGGCAGAAAATCGGAATTGAGTCACTTCAGGCTGGTAATGTGAACGTAAGCATGGAAACAGATCAATACTTACTGTAGTTCCCGGCACTAAATCACACATTCCACGCACTCTGGTATCCACTCTTAGATGGGGAGTATCTGACTCTCTGAGAATTCTTCATAAAAAGCCATTTTAATACAATTTTACTACATTTATATAGCTCAGTTAATATTGAGGATTGTCACAAAGCAGCTTTACAGAAATTTCAAATACATACAGTTTCATCTCTAAAGGCCCCGTCACACAGCAATTAAAAAGAAACTATTAAGTTCCAACTCCGTCCTGAAAAAATGTAAGAATGGAACCACTTTCACCCACATTATTACTGCATCCAATCAGATCGCACCATGCTCTTTCCCATTTGTAGTAAGTCAATGAATTCTGTACTATGTGCGCAAAATCCCTAAGAGCTGTGTATGTTGTTAACGGCTCAATGCCATCGGCATCTTACTTCGACCACGGTCTCATCAAGTCACAATAACAAGGAAAAACTCCCTGAAACTACAAGAGGAAGAAACCTTAATTCGAATAGAAATGACTTAACATGTATATACTGTACAGTTTCTCACCTACTTTGTAAGGCCCGGGTTCGATTCCCACCCAATGCACAAACCCCAGTCACTAGATTCACCTGGTGCTGGTCCCAGGACGGATACAGTGGGAGGGTCAGGAAGGGCATCCGGCGTACAAACCTGTGCCAAATTGTTGTGCAGATCAGTTGGTCTGCTGTGGCGACCCCTCAATTGGAAAAACCAATAGACTAACAACAACATGCTATGCAATATATGCACCGCCCATTTTTTTCATAAAGGTCATACAAACTACTCAACACTTTTTAAAGAGCAAAAAAATAAACCAAAATATTCGTTTTTATGTTCATAGACATGATTACTTTTTATAAACAAAATATAGATATATCACTAACATTAGAGAAAAAGCGTCACAATGTGGGTACAATTCCGGGTCCCCAACTTGACACACCTCCCTGCCGCAACCAATCAGCTCAATCCTGAAGGCACTAATGCACATCACATCACTGCACCAGGTTTACCCATAAACCCCCTCTTTTTGTAATGAATACACTTTAGCACAGAAGTACAGATGAGCTGTAACAGGTCTCAGTGTCCCAGCAGAGTGTCTGTGAGAGGGCAGTGCTGCTTCTGTGCTTGGCTTGAAATAAGAGAGCTGCAGAGTTGCCTCATATTTCATCTCCGTTTTGCCGCCTGTAAGCTCCGTCTTTCCCCGTCCTTGCATGCGTCGATCAAACTGAGCTTCCGCTTAATCCCGCCCTATCTGGAGGACTGCATGTCGTCTTATTACTCTGCTAAACCTTCTCTCTCCTCACACCTCTCACCTTTTCCCTTGTCTACGGCCTGCTTTGTAGCAAATGGAAACTCTTGCAGTAAGTTTCAGAAAACCTTTCTACACCCTGTTCTAACACTGGATTAACAACTTTGATTCGTACAGGATATTCTTTTATTATAATTATAATAAACAGCATTTGTTTTTGTCTTTACGGTGTTACAAATGAGGAAAGCATTGATTTTATTTTTTTTTTTTTTTTTTTTTTTTTTTTGTTCTAGCAACTGGAGCTGTGTCAAAGACTGTACAAACTCCACTTTCAACTCCTCCTGCTTTTTCAGTCTTACTGTAAACTGATTGGTGAAGTCTACACTATAAGCTCCGTCCCAGAGGTACCACCTTCATGAACGGTTTATATCAGGGCATGACTCGTGTCTGAAACTTCCCTGTATTTTTATTTGTCTGGCATGTATGACCTCAGTTCTCGGCTGAGAAGAAGTGTCACTGCAAATTAGTGCAAAATATTTAAACATAAAGTGGCTTAGTGGTTAGCAATGTCGCCCTGCACCTACGGGTCCTGGGTTTGATTCCCATGTCAGATCTGTGTGCATGGAGTTTGCATTAGGGATGCACCGATACCGGTATCGGGTATCGGCCTCGATACCACATTTTTTAAAGTACTTGTACTCGTTAAAAG
>JAQMYG010000003.1:5871007-5881598 GCA_030014215.1 Clariallabes teugelsi | reverse complement strand
ATGATTTTGTACATAATTATGCAGACATGATAAACATATATAAGAAAATTGGTACAGCATATAATATGGTGCCTAAGGCTTTTGCACAGTACTGTATATACAGTGAAAATTATATTCAATTTCCTATATTCACCCCTGACAGAAACTACACTACCAGTCAAATGCTTGGACACAACTTCCTAGTTCCACGGTCTTTCCTGATTTTTATTTCATTCTACACTATAAAACAATGCTGAATGCATACAAAATAATCAAATAATCTCCTTTGAACATTTGGTATTGGGATGTATATCTACTACTTCTGCTCTGTAAATCCTTTATAACGGCTCTAATCTTAGGTGCTGTTTGTTAATTGGTGATTTCTGAGGCTGGTGACTCTAAATTATCTTCTCCTCTGCAGCAGAGGTAAGTTTTGGTCTTGCTTTCCTGGGAAGGTCTTCATAATAGACAGTTTCATCATCATGGTGCTTCATGGCTTTTGCAAATGCCCTTGACACAATACTCACAATGTTCTTGCAAGAACTGTTCTAGAACAGCTGACCTTCATGTCTTACAGTATAATAACAACTGATTGTTGTCGTTAATTACATAATTACATGTATTTCATAGTTTTGAAATCTCCAATATTGTTCTAGAATGTAGAAAAATGAATCACTAAATAAGAAGGTGTGTCCAAACTTTTGACTGGTACTGTACAGTATGTCCAACCCTGATATTTTCCAGTGTCTACAAGTTGGCTTTCCCAGTTTTTACCTGTCTAAATGTGTTACGCTCCACTGATGACACTGTGAAGAGTGTCCAGTATGGGTTAAACTTTACGAGTAAGACTTTTTACACCATAATTCTAACCAGAGTAAGCGTGCTTAACACTTTGTGCTAGAAATAAAAGTGCCTTGTTGAATTGAATTGTCCCAATGGACCATTTAATACATTGTAGACTTTCTGTGACCTTTTCAGTCCTATTTCATGCTGTCTTGGCTTCAGGCCATGTGTTTTTATATACTTTTTACGTACCTTGATGTGCTAATACATTCTGAGGTCATTCCTAGATAGATTTGAGCTGAAGTCTTTACTACAGGATAGGGGGTAAACTCAGTACTGCGTTGTTGTTAATGGGAATGAACTCACTTCATCATAAATGAGATTTACTTCATTCTTATATTTCTTGGTTAATTTTTAAAAAAAATCTTGGATCAGAACAATCGATCGATTCCGGCTAGTTTTCCCTCACTAATTGCTGATGCATTCTTGCCCTCCTTGGAGAATCTGATATTAAGCGTCTTTAGTTTTTCCAAACATCTTATGTAAATCCTTAGGGTCCTTGTGCGACACGTTGCCCTCCGCACGCCTGAAATTTCCAACACGTTCCACACATCTTTGTAAATTCTTGAGCTGTGAGTAATGGTGCCAGGCGTGATTATTTCTTGCACGGCGAGCTTTTAACCGTGTTGCCTCATTAAAACTTGTTAGACGTGCGCTTGGGCCTCCCGAATGGGCTTGGACGTGTTTTACGCCCAACACCAAAGGAAGCTGCGTGGCCTGTGCAGCGTTTTTCCACTCTGTAAATGCAGCGTTTATTTTTGAAGTTCCACATCAATGCGCTCTACTTCCGAAAAAATGCCTTTCCTCTAAAACTGGATGCAGGATCTGACCTTTGTGTGTGTGTGTGTGTGTGTGTGTGTGTGTGTGTGTGTGTGTGTGTGTGTGTGTAAACGAGAGTCAGGAGTCCAGATGGTAGGGAAACTGCTGCATGTGGGGCTCCTTTCCAGGCAATAAAAGTTACACACCTGAGCATTCGGGAGGTGGGAGGAAAGAAACCCCGCTTTGATTATTTATGAAGATGCTTTTGCAAGAACGGGTGTTTTCTATTGCCTTGACTGGATCTTGTCATGATTTATCGGCCAAGCAATTAAGGCGGCAGCATATAGATCCTTGCATTGATATTCAGTCATGTGAGGTTTTTATTTTTAACAGCCCTCATTTTCGGTATCAGGAGTTTTCCAATTCTTTTGTACACACCCAGGTTTCTTGTATACACCCAGCCCTTTGAAGAAGAAAAAAAATACCTCTTGGTTGTTAATGATGTCGCACAAAAGGCATGCCAGTGTTCAGCAGATAGTCAGGCCCAGTGTTAGCTTTGTTTCCCCTTTCGTGCTTAAGCTTTACCGAAAGGCTTTTTGGCTTCCCACCGTGTGTGTGTGGCCCATGGTCTAAGAAGGTAACACAGCAGCCAGGGATCAAAGATCGGTCTTCTCACAAACAGCCTGACACGTTGCCAATTGCTACCACCTGGGGCCGTAGGGCGCAGCTGCCTCCTTGTCCTCGCTCCCCCCTTAAAAAGCATCGGGATGCGGCCCAGATGTGGAGCAATCCACCTCACGGAAGATGCAGATGTTGTTGCTGCGTAGGCCAAGACGGGGCAAATTCGCATGTCTGAAGGCTTATTGAATTTTCAATATTTGAATCGTATGTCTGTAAAGGTTTAAAAGCAGCACTAATTCGAGGGCGGGCTGGCCCGAAGCAAAATCTGATCTGGAGTCTTCTTAGAGCAGCAAATCAAGACATGTTCAAATGCTACAGAAGAAACTTGTGTGGATAATTGCGTTGGTAAACCATCCACCCAAGCCAACCGCGCTGCTTTTTGTGGATTGCTGAAAGTTATGCAGCTGTGGGATACGGAGCATCGGACGGTCTTCGTGCACTTTTCTGGCTACGACCTTCAGAATGTTTAAGGTTGAAATTGAATTGGCTCTCTGAACATCCTTTTATACACACTTCTGTGGGCTGGTTTTCAGCACGAAAGCCTTTGAACAATGCAGTTAAGACAAGCCCCAAACTATGAGGGGCGTTCAAATCAAACCGGGACCTTTTGATTGTGGAGAATAACAGAACACAGTTATGAAACGCTTTATTTCTCTATATAATCCCCTGCTACACTAATGCACTCATCCTAGGACTCATCCTTTTCAGACTAACTGCTTCATGTCTAAAACCCTGGCCTCCCAGGAACTCCTTAAATGGCCCAAATGGCTTGGAGTTTGGTGGCTTGTACGGGTTATTTGACAATAACTCTCAGCTGAGTTCCTGTAAAGTACAAGTGGTGTTGGTGAATGATTGTGTGTACGGTTTCCAGGGACCGATGCATTGGCAACAAGTTATCCGATGGTTTTCAAGTGCCAGGTGTTCTACTCAATGAAAGTTCACAGTGAGCCTTCTTGTCTGGCGTAGTCACTAACAAATGTCCTTCTTTAAAGTGTTTGCACCGTTCAACTGTTTTACCGCGGGTACGAGTCTCATCACCGTTCCCTGTTTGAAGTCTCCTGTAAACATTAATCGGTTTTACACCTTCATTTACGAGAAAGTTCATCAAGTCCCGGTTTGACTTGAACACCCCTCATACAGTCTTGCTGCATTCTGGAAAGGAAATATGGGAATTACCTAAGAACATATTCAATCCAAGCAGCTCTCACCACTGCTTGAAAATGAATAAATAATTGAATTAACTTTGCCTAAAGAAAGAAATATTCTTCTGTCCCCAAGCAGGTCATTCATCTTTATCACATAAGCCTTGTGAGTGTATGTGTAAGCTGAAAGACTCATATCCATGTTTGTGCTTATAATAATGTTGCTATCCTTCATCGGGCAGCTCAGAGGACACAACGCCGTCCAGAACGAGCAAGACAAAGAGTCTGGGGTTTAACCACTCCAGGAAAAAACGGAGCACAAGGAGCGCAGCCAGAAGACACAGTTTCCACAATGTAATCCTGAAAATGGGACGGAGAACAGACTGAACGTGTTAGAGGGATTTATAATTCATGGCCTTCTGTGTAAAATCATCTCATTCATCGAATTAGATCAGTACCCGAGCTTTCTTGTGTGTGAATGGAATGATCAAAACATGCAAGAAGATATTTCTTCCATCCGAAATGAAAAAGTAAGTAGGTAAGATACGATACAAGGCATCTTTATTTCAGTTTCCTGGCATACTCCTAGAATAAAATACAGAGTGCTAAATGAGGAAAACGGTAATTACACGGAAAAACAAATAGGGCCGAGTACAGGGACGGAGGGCAAAGGTCAGATACGGATGAACAATACTTCCGATATTCGGTTCAGTGACCCTGGCTTAGAGATGTTATTTTAATGGCGTGCAGAGACCGAGAGATGGAGATAGGCGGCAGAGATAGGTCAAAGAAAAGAATAACAGGGAATAATATCCAGCAAAGTGTTTTTCTAATCTCTGAAGGGAGCACGCAGGAGAGGAAGACGAGGCTTAACCAGATTTACGTCTGGTGTTGACATCAGACATGCAAGCACGTTACGAGTTGCAAGAATACATCCTAATTATCTTTTCAATCGTTCTCTGAGAAAATGACAAAATGCTCTCTACTTCTTCTGTCTCTTCTACTTTATATATGAAAGGTCTCCACTTCCATCTAATAATCGATAAATTGCTGTTGTGTGTGTGTGAGGAATGAAATTATTATTTATGGCTTATTTTTTCAACTGTAGCTTGGTTAAGTCATTGATCACTAAGCAACTTTCTAGGAATATTCTGCACCTTGGAACTAAAATCTATAGAACGGAAATCTAGAGCCAAAGCTCAACTGGGAACAAATCATAGACAGATTATGTTAAGATTAGGTTAAACAAGATATACAGAATATATATTTTAAGCGGTTCACAATTTCCTTAACTTCCATAAAGAGTGGAGCGCAGAACCAGATGGTAATCGGGTGAAATATCTGAAGAGGAATTCGGAGCAGTCAGAGCGTATAGACTGAGCTCTCGTTTTGACTTTTGAACGTCCATCGAGGTCCTAATTTCAGCAATTTTCAGCAACCTGGGTTGAGGCCAAAACGCCCTAAGGATTAAAAAAAAAAATAATAAAAAAATAGAGGGGTGGGTGGGGAAGCTGGATTTGGACAGCATCCCAGCGCACCTGCCCCTCATTAGAAGATCCCCGTAGTGCCTGGGAGATTTCCCATTCACAATAATCCAATTTAAAAAGTAGCCTGATCTTATATGGGAAATCGATCCGCAATCTGGGATTAAAACAATAAAGGTATAAATGGAGTTTAGGAGTTTAGAGGTGGGGTTTTGAAAAAATAGGATAAACCAGGATATTTTAGTCAACTCGTTGCGAAAGGAAAGCAAAGGAAAAGATGCAATTTTCTGTTACTTTGAAAAAAAGCAAAACAGCAATTTAGAACACAATTTTGGGCTGAGCGGTCACCATTGGGAAAGCATTAGCTAAATAAAAACGTGCTTGTTAGGGATTATGTTTGGAAACCACAAACAACAACGAGGATGCATCAAACAAACAGGACTAAATGCAGTGCAACCTTGTTTATAGCTCTACTTTGTAGAACTACCCTCAGCTCAATAACTGCGGCAGGATAAAAATAGAGCGCATTCTAAAGCGTAGACCAAAGTCTGAAGGATCCTCATGTCTGTGGTCACAACATGGTTGTACTGTAAGTCATGCACCGATCCATTTTCAAGGGATTACCTTGGTGTTACAGGAGTAGGCAAGGTATTCCAGATGACTAATGTTCATTCAGTAGTGGAATTGTCGAAATACTTAAAATCAGTAGCCCACTGACCCTGTCCAGGGTGTACCCCGCCTCGTGCCCTAAGTCTCCTGGGATAGGCTCCAGGTCCCCGCGACCCGAAATACAGGATAAAGCGGTACAGAAAATGAATGAATGAATGAGTAGCCCACTGAGATCTACAACTGCACAAATCTCACAAGTCAGACCTCTTATTTAAGGAGTCTAGAAAGGCTTTTTCAAAAAAGTTTTTTTTTTTTTTTTTTTTTTAAACGAGAGTTCCAAGTCAAACCAACACTTTCTTGTAAATAAAGGTGTAAAACCTATTGGCGTTTACAGAAGACTTCAAGCACAGGAAGTGATGCGACTCTTACTGTAGCTGCAGTAAAACATTTAAATCCGTGAATGGCGATCCTGGCCGAGGTGGCTCAGAGACCACTGCAGTCGTTCCTGTGAACATTCAGTGAGTGGAACGTCTGAACCTTGAAAATCAATGGATAACTTGTCGCCAGCTTGCGGAAGTGACACATCTGTCTGTGGGAACTGTACGCACAATCGTTCATGCCATATCCCCTGTACAGTCCTGGCCTTGCTTACACCTTTTTTCACATGTTATGGAGCTCCATTAAAGGAGTTCCTGGGAGGCCAGCGTTTCAGATGTGAAGCAGGCAAGTCCGATCATGGCTCTGGCGTACTGAGAAATCTTTCTACCTTCAAGGTATCCAGGCCTTAATGAAACACTAGGATGGGTGCATTAGTGTATCAGGGGATTATATAGACAAATAAATGGAGTTTTTATTTCATAACTGTGTTCTGTTGACTTGAACACTCTTTGAACACTCTTCCTGTCCCAGGTGATGTTTTGTGACTGGGGGGGAAAAAAAGGCATAATAATTGCCCTCAGATGTTTTAAATCAACTACAGTAGTTCAATATGGAAGTCTTGCCATTCAGAATATTACAAAGCAATCTAATAAAAAAAGCAAACTGACTATTTTCCATTGATGTTCCTTTATACTAGCACCCACCTTTGAATGTCTTGTCATTTTTGCCCACATAATCCTGCACAGAGGATAATCCCGCATCTCTTTAGTCTTACTGAATCTTGTAGATATGCACTAAAGAATGCCAATAAAGGTATTTTTGTGTGTTGGTGTCCTTGATGTTCCAAGGATTTCCACCCACATCCATTAAAAAAAAAAAAAAAACACACACACATTTGTAAGTTCTAATGCTGGCACCAGATGTGAATGTGGGTGTGCGCACATACTGGGCGGACGTCTCATCCAGGGTATATTCCCAGCTCATGCTCAGTGGGCCAGGAATAGTCCTCAATAATAGGACTCATCTCACATCCAGCTATCCTTAAGAAAATGCCGAACCTATATTCTTATATAAAATATTCCATCAACAGAATATGAGGTGGCATCAAATAGGTTTCAAGACATACAGTACAGTACCAACTGATGGCAGTACAAGGCTGTCGCATACAGTCGCAGGCAGCACTGACCATCATACAGTAAGTCAGTGTGCCAAAAGACATTGTCCTGTGGACATCTGGAGCTGTGCAACTGGTGCTATTCTGACCATGTGTGTTACCATGGTGTTATTATGATGAAATTAACTGCTATTTCATCATGGACAGCAAGTTAGAACTACAAGTGGACGTGAAATTCTGCATGAAACTGGACAAATCTGCTTCAGAGACGATTGACATGATTCTTCAAGTTTGCGTCAATGGTGCAATGAGGCTTTTGAGGTGTTGTGAGCGGCATGTGTGCTTCAAGAGTGGAAGAACATAACTGCAAGACGACAAGATATCATGAAGACCTTCAACGAGCTCAACCTCAGAAAATGTCGAAACCATTCAGCAACTTGTGCTTGATGATCATCCGAGAACAATCCACAGCACTGCTGCCATTGTCGGTATGTCATGCGTAACAGTCCAGGCAATCCTCACATGTGATTTGAACATGCACTGTGTTGTGGCCAAGTTCATCCCAAGGCAACTAACCCAGGAGCACGAGGCACATCAAACGTTAAAGTCTGCCAAGAACTACGTCATTGTGCCGTTGATAACCCGTCTCTCATGTGAGAATTATTTCCAGTGACGATACTTGGGTATATGTGTACGACCCCGAGATGAAGCAATAGTCTTTTCAGCAGGTCCACAGCTCGACCAAGTGCATGCTCATCGTCTTTTTCGATACATTGTGCTTCAAGAATTCGTCCCCAGGGCCAGTCTGTCAATAGTGAATTCTACTGCTAGGTTTTGAGGCATATGAGGGAGGACGTGTGGCGAAAGCGATCAGATCTGTGGCACATGAATCTCTGAACTTTTTGATACTCCCTCATATATGAATTTTAGTTTTTTAGTTCAGCAGGAAAGCATTCACCCTGTTACTAGTAGATCATGAGGTCCTATCCTGAAAATTAAACATCCGTTGGCATTATTATTTCTCATGGGCGTTCATTAGTGTTCCTCCGAATGTGCATGGCTGCCCAGTGATGTAGAATGAGCAGTAGTTTGGAAAGATTTTCTGCCTTTTGGAATCCTTATTTCTTATCTCTCATGAGATAAGAGAGCACTAGGTATTGGGAGCAATTTGGCACTTTTTTGGGGAGGGGGGGCGTTGGGGTTTGGGCAGATTTTATAGAGAACATCTAGAAAAATTTCACAAACTGTTAACTGTTCCATTTTTTCAAGAGCGTATATTGGGTTATGGAAAAGATTTATGTTTCAGAGAAGAAACTCCACTATTTTGTTACTGGATTAAAGATTGGTGGGAAAAATTCATTTTCAGCCGTTTTTTTTCTCCCTAAAATTCTGAATATTGATATCATTTTGAAAACACAATAAACACCAGGCACGCCAAGCTGTACACATCCACACAGTTTCAGTCATTTCAATCTCCGTTTATCTCCTTTAAGGCTTGATCTTGCCTTTGTGTACACCAGTTTTCCAAAACAGTGAGTCATTGCTTCCTTCTTTTCATGCTCAGTGCTGCAGCCCAGAACCCACATGACAGGCAGAGGAAAAATCCGCCGTCTCCTGAAAAAACCTCCACCATGCTTTTGATTTATGATTTCCATGTTTACATCATCATAACTCACGATCCGAGTTCAGAGAATCACATGCTTCAAGTAGTCGAAGCTCTGATGGATGGAGCAGCTGGTGTATTTTTAGAGCCGGGCTGGTCAGCGGACCTAATTGCGTGGTACTGATTATAGTGTTTGTGCCGTACATCCTAACAGAGCTATGACTTTTCACGTCATAAAACATTGGTTGATGCTTCAAAGTGGTACATTCGGGTGAACTTCTTATGCGGTGTGTACCTGTTAGACTTATTTTAGGATGTCTCTGGAGCTGTAGTTTGTAGTTATTTCATTTAGTACAGTAACCTAGGGGATGCTGGGTTGGGGGGTTTCAGCAAAGCACTGTAAATTACATGACCTTGAAATGGTTCCATTGAGGTAAAACAAGTTTTACTTTATAATAGCTTCGAAACATATCCTGCGAGTCGTGTTACCGGTACGCATCCTTGGCTCAGTGCACAACAAAGCACCGATCTGTCCCTTAAGATGGAGCTGATTTGAAAATAGCGTCCGAATCCACGTCTTTCCCATTATCCTCCCATTAAGCCACAGGGATGTTGTGATCCCATTACGACCCATTTATTTTCACAGGCTTTTTGAAATGTATATGTCCACCACTCAGAGCATGTAAACACCAGGGAGGAAGCCATTTCGCATGCTTGTTAATACATCTCGGTAAATATTTCCTGATGGTTCCAGCTCTTCGCGGGTATGTTTTCATTGCCTGATGCTTCACAGTTGGGGTCAAATTAAAATGCTTTCACGGTGATTTATGGTGAGGAGAGGGATACATAAGCTTTATTTTTCGTTTGGCTCCATTGAAGGACAGAAAACGATAACTGTTATGTTACCCGTAGAAGGCTTTACGACTGAATTCCTCCATTTCCTTAGAGGGAAAAGTGATTACAGGATCCCGGTAGAATGATGCTTTTTATACATAGTAAATTATTATTAACCCTTATAAGTACTGATCTCATACTGAGTAGGTCAATGTTGGATTAAAAACTTTAAGCATCAATTCAACTTTTTCTTGGTCTGCGATTGAGGATGTTTCTATTCCATACGTTTTACTTGTCGTAATGATTCTATTTAAGAAATTTTCACCTTGCTTAGAGGATTGGTCCAAATTTTGTTGCTGATATCCAAAAGCTTCTGTTTATGCTCCTTCGTGAGTTGTTTCAGCAACCATTCTTTGGATGCTATGGGTTGGTGGGATGAGGCCTTTGTGGATCGGATTTGTTTGTCCGGTGCAAACCATGGACGCTGAGTGCTGAATGCTGGGATTTGGAGGATGGATTAACAACCTTGAACTCTCTTCCTGCTATGCCCTGTGCACTGCATGCTGTGATGCACTGGGTGTTCTGATACCTTTGTTTTGTGGCCAGGATTGACTCTTTTTCTGTTTCTGGCTTTTCTGTGAGATCGGACCTGGAGGGCTGGCTTTTGGTCCTGCAGGCCTAGATGAGCTTTGGGTGCCAATGAGCTTGTCACCAGTTTAATTGTATATAATTAATAAATGTTATTCAGTTACCTGGCGGAAGTGTTTTGTTTTTGGCATAATATCGCATTTTTAGCGCAAAACTGGTTTCTACACCAAATTAGTTTGTATACATTCTGTAGCCAATTGGGACTGATTAGGCACTACCAGGGTTAAAACACACCAACAAGAGGAACAATACACAAACACCACAACTATGAGGTTTACATGATAAAAGCATATAAAAAGTGGTGGCTCAGTGATTAAGGCATTGGTCTACTGATTAGAAAGTCCCAGGTTCAACCCCCACCACAACTAAGTTGCCACTGTTGGGGCCGTTGAGCAAGGCCCTTAACCCTCAACTGCTCAGATGTACACTCACCTAAAGGTTTATTAGGAACACCTGTTCAATTTCTCATTAATGCAATTATCTAATCAACCAATCACATGGCAGTTGCTTCAATGCA
>JAQMYG010000003.1:5818505-5834438 GCA_030014215.1 Clariallabes teugelsi | reverse complement strand
ACATTACCCACAAAAAATCAACCCCCCCCCCCCCCCCCCCCTTTTTTTTTATAGCTCTGGGACGTCAGGAAAAACATTAGCTCTAAGACTTAAAGAATCGTGTTCATGACCTAGATAGAACACTTTTTGGCAAATCCATGGCCTTTTCCTCATTTACCCTTTTTGAATAAATGAACTTCGGAGTAATGTAAACTTTCGGAGTAGATTTTGATTGGCTCTGTGCTCATGCTTTTTAAATATAATCTCCAGTGTTGATAGTCGAGGTGTTTGTGAGGTGACGCTGAACATCCGCCTGCGGGACGATGACATCCTGAACGCAGCCGAGAGACAGAACGCAGTTGCTCAGGCCAGATGTGGTTGTTTTCGCTTTGGCAGAATGGTAACAGCGTTGACGGCGTTCTTTGTTTGCCGGTGTTTAGATTACGTTTTTTTTCCCCTCCTCCTCCTCCTCCTCCTCCTCCTCCTCCTCTGTCAGCACTTTGGCTCCGTCCTGTGAAACAGAACTACTGGCTGAAAGGATGAACGCATCAGGAGAGATAGGAAGAGTGTAAGAGTTCACATGTTCTGGAAGCATCATTACAGGGGAGCTAAAAAGCCCCCTGAGGTTTTCGGGGTCAGTTGGAATTGAAAATGACCGTTCCGTGTTGTTTGGGCATGCTTTTTAAGCAAATAAGCCAGGCCTGTTTTCACTTTAGCTCTGTCAGATCCCATCACACTAGATATTGTGGCATTTACAAAGCCAATGTTTTCTTTTTCCCTTGAACTGGGCCATTTTGTATAATTACGGACCACGTGCGCTTTGTCATCTCGGCTGTAGGGTCGACCGTGTGACCTAAAGCTGGAGCTATAGTCAGGAAAGATGAAAACCTTGTCTCGGGTAATCTTCCAGATTTGTGTCGTAACACCATAAACATTAAACAATGTTTATAATAAAGCCGGCATCCTGATCTGTCTAAGCTGTTTCCTTATTCGTTATGTTCCCCTTTAACAACCGGCACTTTTTTACACTGACGTATTACTTTTTTTCTACCTTATTTTATTGTTGATTTTTAAAAATTTTTAAAAGAGAGATCCATGCATGTGCATGAATGATAATTGGATGGAAATGACATCATTGTTTTTTGAAATCTTTAAAAAAAATAATTAAAAAAAAACAATATACAGCAATATGGGTGCCAAATTTGACAAATTTGGAGTTCTTAAGGACGATAATATTGCAAAACGCTTTTTCCCATTGGAAATAATGTAAATGTAGATAATCCGTTCCAGCCACCCAAAAATATTACCAATATTACCAATTTTCCACACTATAATCATATATTTGCATATCAAAACATTTATAAAAGACATGTAAATTAGGTAAATTATGAAATAAATAGACATTAATCCTCACTTAATCTTAAAGCATCTTAAAGCATCGGCTGCTTTAAAAACCAAACTAAAAGTGGCTTTGTTTTCTTCTTGCTACCATCCTTGTTAACATCCTTGGGAACCAACGGGGCTACTGTACTGTATGTCTTCACTAAATCTTGCACAAAATGCAAAAAAAGCCCATAATTTATTATTATTATTATTTTTGAAACTTATTTACAAGCTTCACTCGGCTTTCCACTGACGCGAACAAGTTTTGAACGGCTCGTATGCCTGAAAATGCTTCGTATTTTCAAAATTTGTTGTCCAGAAAGAAAGGAACGAGTTAAAGGACTCGTTAAAAATTTTTTACACAGTCAAAGTTCTTCAAAAGCTTTTGCTGGTGGTAAAGTCATAAGCAATGTATTTTACCAGTATCAGAAATTTTGAAATAAATAAATCAATCAATCACACTCTAGTGTCCACAGTGCCTAAAAATCAAGTAGCTACGTTTTTAACAGATTTGTTCACGGTGACATTTTACGGTATTCAAAGTTCTTCGAATCTTCACTGATGGGAAAAACACTGTGTAGGGTTCCACATTGAATCTTTCCTCCAATCGAAGAATTGTGATGCCATCATTCTGTTTGGAAAATCTCTCTCTCTCTCTCTCTCTCTCTCTCTCTCTCTCTCTCTCTCTCTCTTTGTCTTAAAGTAAGCCTTGTTTTTTGCTCCTCTCATTTCTTCCCATCAGTTGCTGTGACTGAAACGTTTCAATTGAGCCCTCGCACCTCTTGGCAGGATGAACTCCTAATATCTTCAAAGTGTATATTTTGAGAAGCCCTTGGCAGCAGCATGTACAGCTTTTTTTAAGTGATGGGAACTCGGAGGGGGAAAAAAAAAGAAAAAGACTTTGATCAGGCTGGCTGTGTGGTGTATACCGAGCTCCTCCGCAGGTTGGCATCGACCCAGCAGTAGACTCCTCATATCGTATATTTTAACTAGGTATTAAATGCAAGAATAAGAAAGATATCTTGGACGGAGGACCGTCGTGGTCTAGCTTCATTTGACATGGGGTAAGGCTAGTGTGGCCTGTTGAGGTCTGTTATATCCATTAGTTGGCTCTAGAGACCCCCTTTTTCTATTCCAGGGGCAGCTGCTTTTGAAGTACGACCTCTGTGTTGGAATAAAAAAAATTATTTTCTTCTTCGATTTGGGAGCTTTGCATATTATGCACATTGCATCACGAAAGCAGCATGTGTCAAGATTTAAAGGTTTTTCGTGTGTGTATGTGTGTGTGTGCTCCTACTGTCTTCTGCATGTGTGAGCATTTCCTTGTGTGTGTAAGCGTTTGAGTCGCTCCGCCGCTGACAGACTTAAATGAGGATTGGATTCCCATATGCACAGGCAGCCTTCCAGCACCCCCCAATTATAATGCAGCAAAGCCAAGGAGGGTGCAGGCCAGACTGCGTGGAGCCCTCCATCCCCACTCTCTCATTCGCGCACACTCACACACACACACACACACACACACACTCACACACACACACACACACAGACTGTCACCACTGTTTGGTAGACAGACCACCACAATCAGGCGCGCGGCACACATCTGTCACTCGCACACGCACGTGCACCACCACCAACCGCGAAACATATACAGGACGTACTTGCATGAGACTTATGTACCGTGTGCACCTTTTAAGCAGTTTTCAATCATCTCAGTCAAAAAAAATGTTAATGTTCTACATTTTACATACATAATACAATTTCAGTGACTACAGACGGGCTGCCATTTACTACTGCGCTCGTAACATATTATGATTTTTGACTTCTTGGTATGGTGATTACATATACTGTAGGGAACACCGGAAAATTAGGTATTTGTTCTTTTTACATAGGAATATACAGATCCTGCTAGTAGTTTCACATTGGTCTTACCTAGATGAAATCTGACCTTTTAAATCTTTTTTTAAGCAAATTAAAACTTTTTTTTAAAGGAGCTGATTATTATTAAGGGAGCGATGTCACCTCATGGCTGATGTGAATTATTAATCATTAATCAATTAATGATGTAAGAATTCAAACAGTTAAAAAAGTGGTACCCCGTAATGTTTGTTTTGCTTAATATTTCTTTGTAGGTTGTATGCCTATTAACGTGTACACCACAAGAGGGCGCACTTTCCAAGACCTTGAAAGCCCCTTTTATTATTATTATTATTATTATTATTATTACATTTTCTTTTTTAGCCCTATGGAGAAGAATGCAGCTTTATTATTAAATTTTATTATTTTATTTAAATTTTATTATTACATTTTATTATTTTATTTTATTAAATATTATTATTTTATTTAATTTTTATTATTTTATTTATTAAAATTTTATTAAATTTTATTATAAAATTGTATTATTTTATTTACATTTTTATTATTTTATTTAAATTTTATTAAATTTTATTATAAAATTTTATTATAAAATTTTATTATTAAATTTATTATATCAGCTATTATTATAAAATTTTCTTTTTTAGCTATGGAGAAAAATGCAGCTCATTTAGGTGGAGGGATCTTTCTGAACCCTTCTCACTGTCAAGACATTATCAAGTGCTGATTATCAATTTTCAAGCTGTTACTTTTCTAAGTATTCGGACCAATGGCTTTAAAACTGGCCCCGAACTCACTTCATTAAAAACAAATGGCGCAACAAAGTAACTCAGTTTGTAAACTGTCTGCTCGTGCTAAATGTTTTATTTATTGATTGTTAGGGGAGTGGTGGCTCAGGCGGCTAGGTCTTTAGGTTGTTAATCTGAGGATCCGGGTTCGAGCCACTGCATGCGGTGGCGGTCTTGGTCGCGGTTAGAAAATGGTAGGGTTGCATCAGGAAGGACATCTGGTGTAAAACCTGTGCCAAGTTGTGTGCGGATCAGTCGGTCCCCTGTGGCGACCCCTTGATGGCAAAGTTAATTGATTATTGATTGTTAAGGTATTCGACCATCATTTAAGGTAAAATCTGTAACCCTAATCCTGAGTTTGTGTGTGGAATTAGAAGACTCTCCCTATGTATTTGCGGGTTTCCTCCGTGTTCTCCAGGTTCCCTCCACTTCCCCAAAACAAACCTGTCGGGAGGTGGACCGGCTCCTCTAAAATGTGTGCGCATGGTGAATTGTGATAGACTGATATTTTATGCAGGGTGTGTTCCCATCTCATGTCTGGTATAGACTCCAGATCCACCGCTTAGTGCAAATTAATTGAAGAATGCATTCTTACTGTTAAGTAGCAGATGTTTGTGATAAAATAGTTTTTTGTTTATTTCTCTCGGGTTGCTTGGATTTTGTTGCTAGCAATGTTGGCAGCTCTGCCTCTGTACCCGTGATCATTAAACTGGTGTTCCTGGAAATCAGATGTCCTACAGAATTGAATTCCAGGCCTAATCCACCACCGGTGATCAAGATAATTAATTAGACGGATCATCTGTCTAAGGTGGTGTGTATTGATTTATTTTTGAAAGGGAAAAAAGCATGGAGCTTGTGTTTCACCTCTTGTTATAATGGTTAAGACCATTAAACATCTTTGCTCTTGTAGTATACTGTACAGCGAGTCTTTTGGAGAAGTCTAAATCTGATCTTTTTAAAAGAATGATAAAAAAGCAATAAGTTTTTTATTGATACGTTATTGAGTCATTTATTTTCATCTGCGCTTACACCTCATTAACTAAATGGAAAACTGGGAATTATCCGTTTTTAAACATGGAAGTATTCAAAAAGAGTTCAATTCAGCCACGGAGAAACTTAATTACTACACGGTTGTAAGTCTTCAAGGCACAATTTTAATTTGCAACGCTAAAGATTTAGCATGTGCCAAGAGAGCACACGTGAGAGTACACCGCTCCGCTTCACATGCCAATTCACATTTCGGTGGCCTGATTGTAATCCTTACAGCCGTTACGCTTTAATGACTCTACCTAACTTTCAGTACTTCTGTTCAGGACCCTTGAAGAAAAAGATGTTTTTCCTTGCAAGCAGCTCTTTCTGGTTAAGATCAGAGTGCATGTCTGAACCAAAGCCGCTAGTACGAGAAGACATTCTTCAAGTTAACACAGTGAAAGCAATGGCTGCAGAGGGAGTATTCAGTGCTGCAAAAGGTCTTTAAGAATCTTGATATCAGGGCTCACACCCTGCTAGTGAGTGTGTGTCAACATTCTCGCAGGTCCCGGAGTCTCCATTACACCCACTAACTCCGTATACTCATGTACTATCGGGTAGTGTTACACGTCAAGCACGATGAAGCTGTCTTGGCCAGTAGCACAGGTTCCATGCTTATTCAATTCACGTAAAAAGGAAAAAGCAATAAACTAGGCTTGTGTTGTCTTTTTTCTGGACTTGTCCACTGGACCTGTGGTTTTTGTTCCTCTTGGCTAGGAGAGTAAAGTGTTGACTTATTAGGTGAGGAATCATTTACTTAAATATGTGTCTACTGTGTGGTTAGGAGTTAGGCCTATGGTGAATATCGAATGCTCATCAAGTATTCCTAATTTAACCTTTAGCTCTGTATGAAAAGTTAATTAATATTAACTTCTGGAAATCATTATAGATAAACGTCAAGCCTTTGATTCTCGAGCTAATGGGTTCTTATTTTGTCCTTTCAGATTTGATAAGAAGCAGCTAAAATGAAGAAAGTGCTAACTGGAGTAGGAAGCACAATAATGGACTATCAACACAGAACATGGGATAGCAGGTTGCTGGTGCTCCTCTGTGTGGCTCTTGAACTCTTCACGGTTCAATCCTCGATGGTTCCTGGTACACTCGAGCTTCAGCTAGACGAAGAGCAACCAGCAGGTACTGTCATTGGAGACATCAGCGCGGGCCTGCCTCCAGGTGTTACAGCATCTCTTTACTTTATCTCGGACCATGAAGGAACAGGTGTTACTACAGACCTGGACATTGACGAGAGCACAGGTATCATAAGGACGGCAAAGGTCTTGGACCGGGAAATACGAGACCGCTACAATTTCATAGCAGTTACCATGACAGCTCTGACAGTGGAGGTGACCATTTTAGTCAATGATATCAACGACCATGCTCCGGTCTTCTCCAGAAAACGGGCGTCCTTTAAAATACCAGAACAGACCGCCATTGGTACTAAATTCCCCCTGGAACCTGCCTTGGATGCAGACAAGGACCAGCTGACAACTCAAGGTTACATTATAACAGATGGAAATGTGGGACAGGCGTTTCTTCTTGAAACGAGAAGAGGCTCCAATCAAGTACTTTATCTGGATTTGGTAGTCAATGCCATTTTAGACAGGGAGAAAAGATCATCCTATACTCTCCTCTTAGAGGCGTTTGATGGTGGCTCTCCTAAAAAGACTTGCCAGATGATCCTGGATGTGACCGTGCAGGACATCAACGATAATGCCCCGGTGTTTAACCAGAGTAGGTATCATGCCATGATCTCTGAGAACCTGCAGCCAGGCAACAACATACTGCAAGTCTTTGCTTCAGATGCTGACGAGGGTGAAAATGGCCTAGTGCTGTATGAGATTAACCGGAGACAGAGTGACCCTGATCGCTACTTTGTCATCAACACCCAGACTGGGGTGATAACACTGAATAAGCCCTTGGACTACGAGATGAGGAAGGTTCATGAGCTGGTCGTTCAGGCGAGGGACAACGCCACACAACCTGAGGTCACCAATGCCTTTGTGACCATCCATGTGCGGGACTATAATGACAACCAGCCCACCATGACCATCATCTTCCTGAGTGAAGATGGCTCACCCCGCATTTCTGAAGGTGCACAGCCTGGCCAGTATGTAGCACGGATTTCTGTCACAGACCCCGATTATGGAGAGTACTCCAATGTCAATGTGTCTTTGGAGGGTGGAGATGGAAAATTTGCTCTGACCACTAAAGATAACATCATCTACCTCATATGTGTAGATAAGATCCTGGACCGCGAAGAACGCGACCGATATGAACTGAGGGTCATGGCGACAGACTCGGGAACCCCTCCGTTACGAGCGGAGTCTTCGTTTACCATCCAGGTCACCGATGTCAATGACAACCCACCTTTATTTGACCAACATGAATACACCCAGGTCATCCCAGAAGTAATCTTTCCAGGGAGCTTTGTGCTACAGGTCACAGCGCGAGACAAAGACCAGGGTCCAAATGGAGATGTCCAGTATAGTATCCTGCAGAATGTCAAGACTCATTCCGACTGGTTCAGCATCGATGCTGTGACTGGCATCATCACCACTCTTACGCAGCTGGATTATGAGATGGACCCTGCTCCTAGTTTGATCGTTGTGGCTATGGACAGGGGTAGACCTCCTCTGTCCTCCACTGCTGTAGTTAAAGTCATCCTTCAGGATATTAATGACAACGAACCAGTTTTTGGAAGCAAGTTCTACAACGCATCCCTTAAGGAGAACGCTGCGGCAGGGACATGCTTCTTGGAGGTAGGATTCCTACTTCCTTATGTACAGTGACCCACATATCTATCGATCTATCTATTGATCTATAAAATCAAGTCTGTTTTTTTTGCGTTTGATTAAGCGAACCATTCTTGAAAATACTGTAAATCCGAACAGATGTTTTAAAAACTTGAGTTAAGCTCACCAGCTGAAAGGGATTCGGACATTTGGGACAGTTTAGCGAAAAGCTGTGTTTAAACTGGAGTCCTTGCGTTATTAGTTACCTGCTGTCCTCTGGCTGAAAAAGATTTGCTCCTTATTGGCTGTCCTCGTCTTCACCTCACAAAGGTTTCCAGGGTACCGAAGAGGGTATGGCGGAGCTCATTTTAGCAGCGGGCCCTGCCTGTGAATTAGACACAGTCAAGATTTTAACAGCACTTACAGTTTGTTCCAATCTCGAACTGCTTTTGTATGATGAATGGGCCTTAATTTCGACTAAATGGTCTTTTTGTCTGTCTGTGAAAAATGTGGTAGAGCACAAAAAACTGAGAGAAAAGGGCTTGAGTGGCTGGATGTGATTTCATCTAATTTGTGCCCATTGTGTTTCTAAAGTTTTTTTTTTTTTTCTTCTCTTTTTTTGCTTTGGAAAGACCAGTAGAGTAGCACTAAAATAAAAAATTTGTGAGAATATTGTCAAATAAGAATGAAAATTACACTTCAGCTCAGAGGGGACAGCAGATGGAAAGGATGTAGGGAATGGACTCTGAATTGAATGATTTATTGCTTTAAAGAAATATTAAGGTGTGAAGAGTCATCCAAGAGGACATTGTTGCATCTGCTAAGCGGTAAAGAGTTGAACGTGATATTGCGACACAAATGAAGTTCGACAGGACCAGCATGTTTTTTCTCAATTCCTGCTCCTTCTCTTTTATTCTACAGCATATTGCATGCAAATAAGAAAAGCTACACCAGCTTACCCCACCCCTTACCTTATCTATTCACAACTTTTCTTTCAAATTGAGTCATACAGATTTCTATGAATTAGCAATTGTGAAAACATGTTGTTTCGGTTAGTACGCTTGCCAAGGCCAGGGTCCAAAGCAAGCTGTCTCTCACGCTCTGCCATAACTAGATGCAGTTGATGGGAGCTGGTTTACAGCTCGAAAGCAGTTGGGAGCAAGATGATACACAGACGGTGCAAATCGCTGCCAAACCCACATCCAAGCGTCGCCGCAATGCTCTTGATGAGCGTCGTCTCCGCTTAACGGAGCAGCGTAGAAGAGGTTCCCACCACCTTTAAACTCAACCATGCAAATCTATCGTCCAAATGGAATTGGCGTAGGTGTACCGTGAATGCAGATAGAAAAGTGGACGATTTTTTTCTTTTTAAATGGAAGGATGTTTAATTGAAGCCAATGTTATCCTTTCACCGTATTATGGAGTTGATCAATACACAATGTATAAAAAAAGATATTTTACTGTAACTTTTGTGGTTTCATGGTGTAAAATGCTGACATATATAAACTTTATATAACCACGTGTATACTGACATATGCATTGGAGAAAAATCGATTCAGTTACATATCGCGATTCTTTCATCTGTCAATTAATGAAATGTCACACGGACTCCAAAAGTCGTTAGTTTAGTAAGATTGTATTTTAGGTGGTAAAATGTTGCTCCACTATAGTTATGCAGGTGGCGTGCTCTAAACTATTCACACAGCACAGCATACTGCGTGTAGTTTATATAGTATATATAAGATATACAGTCAGCCAAAAACAGTAAAAGAAAATATCATATTAATATGTATATGTAAATGTATATCATATTAATATAATATTAATAATGTTATCATATCTTTATTATAATATTATTATATATCAATATATAACAATAGTATATATTATAGCAATACATTTAGTATTAAAATATTTATACTGTACAAATTGTTCTTTTTCTGAAGTGTGTATACAATTTGTTGGCCAACTTTGTGTAATTTTACGGCTTATATATAAATATTTGTTTTTGCCTTTTTTTAGCGATGAAAAAATATTCGCCCCCTCTCTGATTTTTATTGTATTTTGCATATTTGTCATACTTAAATGATTGGGATCATGAAACAAATGACATTATTACACAGAGTAAATACAAAATGCATTTCATTTATTAAATGGAAAAAAGCTGTCCAAGTCTACCTTTACCTTTGTGAAAATGTAATTGTTCCCTAAACCTAATAATCGGTTGTGCCGCCCTTGGCGGCAACAACTGCAATCAAGAGTTTGCAATAACTGGCAACGAGTCCTTTAACATCGCTGTGGAGGTATTTTGGCCCACTCTTGTTTTCAAAATTGCTTTTAATTCAGCCACATTGGAAGGTTTTCAGGCACGAACAGCTCGTTTAAGGTCATCTCAATTGGATTTAAGTTCGAACTTTGATAAAGCCACTCCAAAACCTTAAGTTTGTTTTTGAGCAAAATGGAAAATTAATGAAATCCTTAATTTTAAAAACTGCATTTTGTATTTACACAGGTTATTTTAGTTTAATACCAGAATTTGTTTGATGATCTTGATCAAAATACATACACCTATTAATAACTGTGTAATTTCGCATAATTATAGAAAGAAGATGATATAGAGAAAGTTGGCTAAAAAGGTTGTAGTTTATAAACGATTGGGACAGACGTAAGACCGAGCCGCTGCTGTGTATCTTGTTCTAAAACACTTTACCGTCCACAGTTAACTGTGCCCTCCGACTGCGGCATTGACGGTGTCCGGTATTTAAAGTGATGAGAGTTTTTCATCCTGGCCATGTGAAGCAGCTGCATAATTGTTGCATTTAACCAAGACTCCCATTCCTTAACGAATCGAATAAAAAGGACCATGAACGAGATGGAGTGTGGTTGCTCTGCAGGTTCCTGCTTCACAATGAACCAAGAAGGGCCTTTGTTCCATTCAGATTGATTGAGTACCCTACACAATCGCCTGGTAGAACAGGCTTGTTAGTGGTACACTTTATTTCCTTGCCACCTTACGTTGCTTTATGCTTGAGACACTCACCATTTACACTCGTCTCTGTCTGGGTGCTTGATGAATTCTTGATAACAGTTCCCACATGGTAGGCTTCATCTTAGTCGTGCTGGTAAAATAAAGCTTGCAAGGAGGGAGGTATGAATCGCCCCACTGTGTGCATGGCTGATTGTAGATTATGGTGGCTCCAGTGGAAAAACGAGACAGCTGAAGTGGGGAAATGAATGGTGACAAGCGCCTACCCGGGGATGGAAGTGACCAGGGTTTGACGGGGCTTCATCCTTTTATCTTTGGGTCTCCTGAGCTGTTATCTGATCACACTTCATAAATCATTAGGAGAGTGTGGGAACAAATCTTTCGCGCTGTGTTTTATCAGGCTGCACTTATCATTTCCAGGGTCCTGGATGTTCTGGATGTTTGTACGCCAAAGTGAAATATCGTGATATTGTTCTGGTCGTTATGGGAAAGGAAGCTTTCAGTTTTCCATGTATCCTTGGAAATGTTTCCTGCCCGTCTTGGTAACCCTGTGGTGCGGTCCTTGGAAAGGAATCGCTACTATCAAATTTAATTTGTCTTTAAAAGATTGGGCAACGAACTCAAAGGGCTCAGAACCTTATTTCCAATGAGTTATTCTAGTGCAACTGTGCTAGCACTTTTTTTTTTTCTTCGTTTTTTTTTAAAATAGAGAAACCGAAGTGTGTGAAAGTTAAATGGGACAAGGAAAAACTTGTAACGGCTTATGAGAAAGACTCTGGCGGTAATACAATCTAATTCTATCACCTTTGAAGCTATTTGTTTTTTTGTTGTGCTTCACTACCTCTGTCTTTGTCTATGTATCAATTTTCAAAGGAAAAAAAAAAAGTTGTAGTGTTACGTCCCAGTGCATTGAAAATCCATTATGCGGCTTTTTGGTCGTGGGAAATATATTTTTTTTGTCTTTTCTGTCAAAATGTGGTCTGTATGGTAATGATTTACTCTAGTGTGAAGTTAAAAAACAAAATAATATATATATATTTTCTTTAAAGTTTTGCGATGGTGTAATGAACATTCAGAACAGTGTTAAATTGAACTAGGTTGTGTGCAGAAAACTGGAATTTCTTTTGCGCCCCAAAAACCTCCATAAGCCCAACATTCTCATAAGCTCGCAAGTGTTCCCGCAGATATGGGAATATTATTTCAGGAACTGTAAATTTTAGGTCATTGAGTCTGCCTTGCGTAGAGTGTTTTGAACGAGGCATTTATTTCGTGGTTTTGATGAACTGTGAAAAATGTGGGGAAAAAATGGGTATTTTTCCTCTTCACAACCCACTCCCATGCAAATATGTAGGAAAGAGTAAGGGCAGTATTGTTGGATTTCAAACAGACGAAGCTGTAAAGAAAGCCGCAACTGCTAAACTCGACTGTGAACGACTGAACAGTTTCTGTCTCATGCCAGGGTTACAGTATATTGAAGTCTCAGCGACGAGGGCGAGTCAAAAATGATCCGCACTCCGGTTCTTATCTTATCTGCGCTTTTTTCCCGTTTAAGGCTGTGCAGGTGTGAACGTGTCGCATCATCAGTCCGTTACTGGATTGTGATTCGTACGGACGAAAAGAAGCATGCGGTTCTTAGTTTGGTCTGGGGGTGTACCTGGTGCTGAAATAACTACCAGAAGTCCATAAACAGAAGCATTTGGATATCAGCAAACAAAACATGGAGTGATACGCTCAGGAAGGTGAACCTTTCTTAAAGAGAATCATTACCGTTGACGAGACATGGATTCATCACTACGAGTCTGAGAGTAAACATCAGAGAATGGAAGGGAAACATCACCAATCGCCAACCAAGATCAACCTTCAGCTGGGAACTTGATGCTTACAGTTTTCTGGGATTCTCAAGAGCCAGTAATGGAACATTTATTAGGAAAAAGGGTTTAACAATCAACAGTGCTCTTGACAGTGCGATAGTTATTGAAGAGCTGAAGCCTAAACTTCGGATTTGTGAGAATGAACATCTACACACATCTTGAGATGTTCAAGCATCCTCCCTGTAGTCCTGATCTGATTTTCACCTGTTTGGTCCCCTAAAAGAAAACATTTTTACTGAGGGAATACAAAAGCTGGAAAAATGTATTGAAAAAAAAAAAAACCCAAGTAGGTTATGTCGGAAAATTCTGCGTTTGTCTTTTTTAATTAAAATAAACTGTACAGCAAAAGTTCAATTCAGATCATTTTTGACCCAGCCTTCTATATTATCAGGTAGCGGAAGATCTCAGCAGGTGTGGACCGACTGCCAGGTCAGGAATACAGTGGAAGTCTCTAAGCCTCATTAGGCAGCAAACACACTACCATATGGCTGTTTGTTCATGCTCAGATGTCTGTTCCTTTCCTTATTCAGTATTTATATCAGATGTTTTTCCCTGTGATCAACCTGCCAATCTCTCGATATGAAATGACTTGGTCACACGCCTTCACCATTAACGAAAGGGCAAAGCATTTTCTTGCCACGCAATTCAGCATAGTGACAAATGTCATGCATTCTAAACGCTTTCCATAGCGGCTTAAAAAAAATTGAGCTTAGAATCGGGTTTATGATGAATTCTTCTGGGATAGGAAGTGGAGAGGTCAAAAACAAAAGGTTGTACAGAGAGACGAGCGTTTGCTCCTTAGATCTGGATGAAAATGAAAGCTTTGAATAATAAAGGTTCTAGCTCAAAGTAAGGCCAACCAAGACATACTAGTAAAAAAATATATATATATTAGTTTTTTTTTCTTGGAAAAAAAATGTGAATGGAAGCCGAAGGTTCAAGGTTTTTTTTTTTTAAACATCAGCCACCATTCAAAAAAACTGAGCAATCCATCATACATATATTTTTTTGCTTACTTTGTGTTTGTGGTCTTTTGCAAGCATCGTCAAGAGGAGGCAATTTCTACACTGTTATCCTTCCATCCATCCATCTAGGAACCTCTGTAGTCCAACTACTGACTGTGGAGGCCAATGGTGACCATTGTATTTATTCGCTTTTTTTTTTCAACATTCACACACTCATTCAAACACAAACTCCTTGCACACAGATTCCCAATGTGGGAATCGAACCCATACCCTAGAGGTGCAAGGTGACATTGCTTAAACACTAAGCCACTATTTCCATGCTTCAAAAATGTACATCCATGATGTCAAACTTTAACTGATCAACTAGCTGACACGTGAGACGATAGACCATTCTAGGAATAACTCTAGCAAATTTTAAAGCTGCGGTAAGTCTAGACAGAGGTGGGAAAAATTAGGAGGTGCATAAATGCTATTTATATGCCTTTACCCTGATTACAATGTTTTCCTGGTTTCATGGGGTTGTAGGGTACAGTATCAGGTACATGGATGTTTCTTTAATACTAATAGCAATTAGGTAGATAGATATATAGGTCGATTACACCTAGCTCAACAATCCCATTTGAACCAAAATATATGCTGATGAGACAATGTTTTGGAGACAATTACCTGTGTAAGAAATTACAAATCATCCATTTTGCTAAGGAAAAAGAACATTAATAACATTTAATGATTTTATTGGGCAGCTGCTCAAAAAATAAAACAAAAGAACGTATCTGTCCACTAAATGGCTCCATAAAGTCTTCACATTTGAAAATGATGCTCTGGGTAATTAAGCTAAAATTACTACTTTATGTTAGTGCTATTTTACTGAAACCATGTAATCAAGGTGACCACCATCTTCTACCCATTATAAGTGCTGAAAGACAGAAAATGTATAGCTACATCAGTGGCAGACTGCTGTCTTCTGCCCCTGTGAGCCTTTTTTTTTTTTTTTTTTGCTTATTAAGCCATGTTGGTTTTTTAGGTCTATCTATGATTCTTTTCTCTTCCCGCTAACTGCCGTGCCTTCACGTTACCCCCAGCTCTGTGGTTAAAGCACTGTTTACACAGAGCAGGCAAATTGCAGGAAATGAGATGTGCTGCTTAATGTTTAGCAAATATAATGCTTCCTCAGGCACTTACGGTGAAGCCAAGTGGTGCCGTTGTATCTGGCCTTAACCCGGACCCGTGCGCGGACAGTCGGGGATATCCAGGTCAGAGATCGTGTGCTTCGTCTCAGTGGGTTCATTCAGAGTCTTCTGGGAGCTCTAGCGCTGAATTGTGTAAAGTGTGAGTGAAAACGCTAGCTGTACAGTACTCGGTATTGACATATTTAGGACACTTTAGAGTTGTTAGACAACATGATGGGAAGATGGAGAGGAAAGACTTATGCACAGTCAGTGGTTTTGATTCAGGAACTGTTTAAAAGCAGCCATCAGCTCCTGTACGTGTGTATTACATTTATATTTATACATTTTGGCAGGTACTGTTGTCCAAAGCGTTATACAATGGAGGCAGGATGCAGTCCAAGCATAACCTCCTATTTAAAAAAAAAAAAGACTACTAATGGGTTCCTCAAGGATTCTTTGGACAGTTATCTGCTCTTAGCTTTCGACAGGGGTTTTACTTAATAGGCGAGTACCGTTGTATATTTCTACGTTTAAACATTTGAAGACAGATTGATGAATTATTTAGTTTTTGAGTATGTGTAAAAACCAGAAGCAAGCAGAAGACTATAATAAAAGTAAGTAGCTTGGTATAGAAAACTGGAAAGTACAAGGAAAAGTAGTTCCATTCACCAAGCATTATCTCAGGAACATTAGGAGCAAGGTGGGAAATGCTGGATGGGATACCTGTCCAATATGAAGCTGGATGAAACCATAAATTGAAACCAGGGGCAATTTACAGGTGACAATCTGCATCACCTCCTGGTATGCTTTTTCGAGAACCATGAGGTGACCCAGCTGGGGACATGGTGAACATGTGAGACATTATTCAGAGATCAGTATTCAACCAGATACCTTAGATCAGTATGAAACTGAATCGATTTCCCTCCCAATCTCTATAGAAGATTACAACACTACCCACTGTGCTTACAATGGAATGAGAGCAACAAATAGAACAAACAAGAAATGGAATTATGAATTTATGTGCGTTATGAGGAACACTGTGTCTCCACCAATATGGAACCATGATTGAGAAGTCTGGTTTCTGACTAGGGCTGCACGATTTGGGAAAAATGTCAAATTGCGATTATTAAGGTCAAAATTGCGATTTGCGATTGCGATA
>JAQMYG010000003.1:5796381-5807381 GCA_030014215.1 Clariallabes teugelsi | reverse complement strand
GAGAGAGAGAGAGAGAGAGAGAGAGAGAGAGCATGCTTAACCAATTTCAGGCCATTACACCAAACAGTTCTGGCAAACAATCATCCGCAGCTCTCCCAAAGACCTCGCTGACCGTTGTATATCGATATAAAACATTGTTGCATGGTGTGGTTTGTATGCCAATTCAGAATTTTTGTGCTGTTTCATGCTGTGGCGAATATTGTTCCAAGCAAAAATAGCCCTGATTTGTTACTCAAGTAATACATCCCAAAGTTAATACATTGAGTGTCAGCAATTGAAAACCTGCAAAGGCCCAGAGAAGAAGAAGAAGAAGAAGAAGAAGAAGAAGGGGAAAAAAAGTGGTTTGTTTTGGACTGGAGAGGTACCCACCGCAGAAAGCCATTTTTATTAACCCGGAGCAATGCAGGGGTTTTTGGACGCTTTAGTGCAGGTAAATTGTTTTAGTTTGTCTGAGTCAGCGTGCCATAAATCACTAGCAGAGTCAGCATCGACTTTCAGCCTCTGTCGCCATCGCTGTCAGCACCACTTACACGCACTTCATTATTTATAAGCCTCTCTTCTGGTGGTGTTCCACCGTGTGCAGAAGTTCAGTGTCCCAGATGAATCTGTACCGAAGCAATTAGTTTTTGTGTCGATCCAAAAAGAAGTTCTGAAACGGCTCCCTTGATTGCTGGACAGGCGAACTTCATGTCATTCCAAAACCCAGAGCTTTGATGAGAGTCATTTTATGAGTATGTTTTTGCCTTTTTTTTTTGGTGTTGCCTGATTGCTTTGCCATTTAGACTCAATTCTGAAACATCTCACCTTCATAATCTTACAAAATCATACCTTTGCGACACAAGTTGCTCGTTTTAATACGCCATCGCTCGATCTATAGTAAAAGTTCATTCCCAGAGACATCTAAGACTAATAATAAGCAAGGACAAGGGACTGTAGAGATTATTTATAGAAGGAGTCTCCAGTCTGTCTCTCACTCCATCATCTATACCATGTATACAGGGTCGTGGGGGGGCCTGGATCCTATCCCAGACGGGCAATTTGCGAACACCAATCAGGTTAATCTGCATGTGGTTGGACTGTGGGAGGAAACCGGAGTACCCGGAGGAAACCCACCAAGCACGCATGCACTCAGACCCCGAGACGGGAATCGAACCCAGACCCTGGAGGTGCAAGGCAACAGTGTTAACATCTACGCCACCATGCCAGCTCAGTCTGTAACAGTCAGTAGGTTTTCCATTATGAGAAAGTCTTCCTCTTAGAATACATATTCATAACAATAAAACTGCAATTGTTGGATGTGAAAGGAGCAAAACTCCTACTTCCAAATAAAGCTACTCTTCATGATGGGCCATGTCAAATCATCCAATAATTCTTATAATAACGGCACACAATTCATTCATTCATTCTCAGTATAATGTTTTTAAATTTTCTGGTTTCATCTTAAATCATGATGCCTTGTCTTAATAGGAATGAGTAATTTTTATTTATTTATTTATTTATTTATTTATTTATTTATTTTTCTTACTGAGTTACAGACCCTGATGTGTCTTTGTTGGAATTCTTTTTAAAGCAAACGACGCCATGACCCGCAGTCTCACAAATACGCCTTTAACCATGAATATTTACCATTCATCAGTATTCTCTTGATAAAATGACATTTTAGTTAAAGCACACACACATACACATGATTAGACACTTCCTTGGCACCACTGGTCCTCGGAGTGGTCGCTCCAGCACAAAAGAACAAAAAGAAAAGAAAAAAAAATTAAATGCAGAACGTCCGGAAGGAGACTCTTAAGAGCTCAGAGGAGGAAACAACAAGAAAGTATGAGTGGGCAAAGGGGCGTGCTCTATAGACAAGGGGTGGCTGGGGGGGGCGGAAGGGGGGTGAAGTGTGTGAGTGAAAGGCTGGACGGGTAGAGGATGGAAGATTGACATAGAGAGAAAGAAAGAGAGAGAGAGAAGAGGGCATAAAGGAATTTTTTCAGCTTTATCCTGTAAAACATTGCTCGTTCTTGAATCATTAATTCATGAATTATTCTCATGTTCATGAATTGTTTTTAACATGAAAGTTAGTTTTATTCTGCATATAGCCAATTATATGAGTAGTCTAGTATCCAGACAATGTCAGACTTACAAACAAATTGGATTTATGCACAAACTCTCGGAATGGAAGTTGTTTGTATGTTGGGGACTTACTGTACTGTACAGAACGGGCATCCAGTTGAAACGGCTAAGGTTAGGAATGGGATGTGATTGAAACTTGGATACATTCTTGCAAGCAAGTCCAATAGATATTTCTAGAGACTCTGGAAACTTTTGTCACTCAGTATAACCAAGAGGCGCCCACTCTCACAGGAAGGGGCGAAAACAAAAACAGTCTGCTGTGCAACTACCTGGAAACAGCCTGGCTTAATATAGTCACACAAACCAGACTTCAGACTTCTAGAGTGTCGGAGACTGAGACAAGGATGCCATGAATCTTACATTTTTTCCGATCCAGTAAATGTCACAGTATCATTAAGAAACTTTCTTGATGCAGCTGGACTACCTCATGTTCCGTGCTCTTCCTATTTGCTCTTCCTATTGTTCCCTGATTGCCTTCACCTCTACCTCAGTTATCAATCAGCTTCCTGTCTAGTCAGGAAACCGAACATCCCATTTCTTTTGTGTTTATCTTTGTCCCTTCGAGGCGAGCCAGTGCGTACCCTCTTAACTAGCTACGGTTAATGCATTTCTGTGATTTAGATTGTGATTAATGAAAGTGGTATCCCGGAGACGGAATTCATTCTATAGAAAAGCACCGATCTTGGTCTAAAGGGTCACACATTGGTTGAGTCTGATCCCTATCTTATTGAGGTTTTTTTCCCCCTCTTCTTTTTTTATTTTTTTTTTACAAAATAAGCCACCACATTGTGGGCCCAGTGTGCTTATCTAGTGTGTGATGTATACTGAGCTATTACCAGTGCCAGCATGGCAGCCTAGGAAGCACACTCATCCTCCCTCTGTGCTTCTTTTATTATGTGCTTTCTCCTTTTGGTTCTGGTTTGTGTCTGGCTGTGGAGACTTTCTCTCCCCGGTCTGGTTTTCTGCCCGGGCTTTTGATAGACGATCAGGGCGGCCCACTGAAATGCCAGTATGATTAGATTGAATTTACCATCCATTTTCCATCAGACAGTCAAAGAAGAGAGGGGCTATCAGAGTATAAAGGAGCGAGACTCTGTATCCCACACCTACAGTACACAATGCACTTTATCGACCGTCAAGCCGCCGAGAACCATCGGACAGTACGACTGATTACTGATGTCCGTTATGACTTAAATCGATCTGCTAAATCGATACTTGTAATCTGTCCGTTTTAAGTCTTTGCTCGATGTGATATAATCATTAAATGGGTTTTCAGCCATGTCCTTGAAAAGACACAGTAAAAACCACAGAAAAGATAAAGGCTTCGAAGACATTTGGAAAAGTGAGAAATGCTCTCATTTTACAAATATTTGAAATGTCATTGTGCTCATAGGTTATAGAACTACATATACTGTAAATATGAAGTGTATGTCATATAAAATACAGTATCCTGTGTATGTGAATGGTGTAAAGTTGTCAGGATGTAAAAATACACCATTTTAGGGCATTGGGTTGTAGGAAAGTAATCAGTGATGGCTTGGTAGTGGAGTTACTCTAACCATAGGAAAGTTGATCATTTTTTCTTTAACAGCATGCCCTAGAGTGTTTTATTCCTCTTAAACTACCCCATTTGCCAACACTAACAATTTGTTATATGATTCCGTTATCACTTATGACGTCATAGGAGCCACAAACAGTCAGTAATATGACACTAGGTTGTGTAAGCGTAAATCTGTCCTGACTAAAAGACATTTCCTGGGTCAGAAAAACTGACCGTTCCAAAATACTAAAACTGGAGACTCCTTATAGAAAACCTCACAATATAAGCAGTAAACTTAATATGTTTTAACAATGTATGCTCATTAGAGCTGTGGATCTTATCTAGACTGTTGATTCAAAATTTGTGATTTTTAATGCGTAAAGAAATACCAAAAAGTATCTAATAAATGCATAAATGCTGTATAATGTTTTAAATGTCACGTTTTGTGCAGAGAGATCTTTTTTGGCCTGCCAATGTTTTACACCCGCACTCCTGTCCACTAGGTGGCGGTATTGCACCTGCCGACCATAAACTCAACCGATGAAGAAGTGATACTCTCGCAAAATGCGAGTATTGGAAGAAAGTGGAAGCGGTTTGTATTTATTTTTGCAATAGCTGTGGGACATTTTTTTCAAATAATTCAGTCATTTTAGACAATTTAACCGTTCTGTGAATCATATCTGACCCGTCAAAACTGACAAAAACTGACCCATCGATTCGATTAATTGAATCAACAAACAAAAGGTCGATTAAATTGCACAATCCACTAAATCACACAGCTCTAATTATCATGTAAGGGAGATGAGTGCACCAGAAAATCTAACCCTAACCATTTACAAAAGTCACATGCACCATAAATCACATGCCAATCTATTCTTCTTGTAAAAGAAGTTTCGCAAAAAAAAAAAATGCAGGATTTGGCGTTTTCCTGCTGCAAATGAGTGCCGTTAAAAGATTGGCCAAAGCACACAAGCGCAAAGGAGTTTTGGCACAAAGCACACTAGGACGCAGCGCTAAGCCGAGACAGAGCCAGGAGCAGCAGCTGCTGAGATCTTAGTTAACTTTTCAGCAGGACATGTCTGAAATGAAAAGGATAAGCTCCGGTGATTGGATTGTGTGGAACCCTCCTGTTATACAAGCTCTTGGATTGGGGCCTGATGATGCACCACCAGCTGGGCCAGCCTTGACTTCCCTGATCCAATTTAGACAAACCAAACCCATCTATTCACCACCACGCAGTCGACCAGCAGCATCGTGTCTGACTTGGATCGGGGAAAGGAACAGACCGCTTTTGGGCGAGCGGTCTCTCGGAACAAACGATTTGATTGTGTGGAAAATCTTTCATCAGGAAGTTAAACATTGTTATTACCTCAATAAGTATTGTTGCGGAAAGAAAAAGCAGTCGGAATATTATGTGAATATTGTTTATACTGAGGTATGAATAAGTCTTTAGTTTATTGCTGGCTTGAGATGAAGTTACGACGTAATGTTCAAGCCGGGGTCGAACGTCAGTGGCGCCAGTGGTAAGAAATTTGACAGGTTGGTAAAATTGGTAAACTATTACACTTCATGAATGCCCTGATATGATGCATTTCAACTGAATTGCAATCTACCTCCAAAAAGTTTCTAAAGCATCAACTTAAAAGTCACCCTCTAAATTTCATTAAGCCTTGCTCAAATGATGCCTTTACTTCTCAAACAGGCAAAAATAGAATAGCAAGAGACAAGACCTCACAATGCATAGACCTACCCTGTTTGCAGTTAAACACCAGGTACTGTACTGTAGAGCAAGACACACCTGTAGGGTTAGGACCTATACATTCCAGACATCATTTATTCCTAGTCATGGTGTAAAACCGATTGATGTTCACAGAAGGCGTCATGCACGTTACAGTCATGAGACTCTCAGGCGAAGTAAACATCTGGATGACGATCCCGGCCGAGGTGGTTCGGAGACCACTGCAGTTAGTGTCCCCGTGAACATTCAGCGGGTGGAATACCTGATACTTTAAAATTGACAAAAAAAACAAAAAAACAATGGCGCCAACTTGCAGAAGAGTCGAAACTGTCTGTAGGAACTGCACACTATCATTCATCAACACCACTTGCACATTACAGGAACTTGGTTGCTCCATGACCTCGCTCCAAGACATTTCCTCATGTTTGGGCCATTGAAGGAGTTCCTGAGAGGCCACCATTTCAGAAATGAAGCAAGCAGACCGATCATGGCACTGGCGTACTAAGAAAAACTTTTACCTTGATGGCATCCAAGCACTGGGATAAGTGCGTTAGTGTAGCAGGGGATTATACAGTATGGAGAAATAAAGGGAGTTTTTCTGTTATTCCGCCCAAAGAAAGTCCTGGTTTGACTTGAACACCCCTCATAAAAGGACACAAGACTCATCCAGGATGAAAAGTAAAACAGAAAAAAAAATTGTCCCCAGAAGTGACAGACAATAAAATTGAAATGAGAATATAAACGCTTGCATTCTCAGCACAATACTACACCAAGATAAGTGATGTCATATTTTCAAGAGTACAAAAAAACCCTCCTCTTATTAAACTGTCTACAGCATTAGTAGAAGTAGACTGGCTTGGTGTTTAAGCCTCCTGTTAGACTTTTCTTCAATGTGAATGCTCCCTGATGTCTTCATTAGCCTCTGAGACTTCTGCGCTGGAACCCTTTTTTTTTTTTTTTATGCACGCCTGTTCATGAACACTTCACACTCGCTCGTAACTGTTGGGACTTTGATGTGTCTGGCGGCGATGCCGGTTCTTTATCCTCCCCTCCCATATGAGCTCCCTTTTTCTTTTTTTTTTCCACAGCGAAGTTCATGGTAGGCTTGTTTAATGAGCCTCATTAAAGGTGGTCGCCGACGTCGGCCCCATGGCCTAGGGGATTTGGTGTGGTCTTTTTCTCGAGAAAAAAAAAAAAAAAAAGGCCTGGGTGGCTGTGAGCGTGTGAAGCCATTTAGTGGAAAGAGTTGCAAATGGATTTCACGTCGCACGCCTGATGCACAGACGTCTCCTTCCTTGGGAGATATTTTAGGAACGACTGTAGCGCAGCTAATGAGGCGATGTTTAGGATTTCTGCTAAAATCTAAGAACTGTTTTGTCGCGGATCACTTTTCGAATCGTTATGCGAGTTGATGAAGATGATTCCTTCGATCCAAAAATGGAACATCTCCTTTGCCTGGAGATATTTTTAACATTTCACTTCTTACAGATGCCTTGGATCACAACAGAAGTAGCAAGTGTTATTCAAATGAGCTCTGACTAGTCAACAAGCACCCTTTCTGTGTTTCCTCTTTGTCAATCTCTCGGAGAAAGCCAGTCTGTTGGGGTGAGGTTCTCATGGAAACAGGGGGCTTGTCGAGGGGTAAATGCTGGCCTCGCTGGTTCTTTTTGTCTCTATGCTTTTACGTTGTTGTCTTTTGGGAAACGATATGGGTGAGGCGGTTTCGGAAGAAAAAAGCGCAAAACTTTAATTTAGAAAGGTGCCAGTTTGCAGCCATGAATCGTTCCATAGGTGATGATTTGATGGAGGATTTTGCGGAGGTATTTTTGGCGTATTACAAATGGCAGGCGAACCCAAGCCCGTGTTCTTGCAGTTCCCCGTGGGCTAGCTTATGGAGCGTGTCCCAGATTTTCTACGTAAACTTTCTTGCAGTGCTCTGTTATCCAAGGCAGCCTGAACTTCTTGCTTATTTGCTATAAAACGCTATAAAATGCCTTCTGCTGTTAACAACTAAGCACATTTTCCCCTGTTGGACTTTACCAAATAAAAACTAACCACGATCGGTAATAATGTTTCCCTAAATAATTACAATTTGCAATTATACCGGCTTATTTCTTAGCATATGGCGTTCCCATATTTCCTATTTTGGTCCCTTGTGACTGAATCAGCCGTCACCGCGACCAGCTACCATTTTAAACGTGTGACTTGACATCGCATGACAGACAGCGGCCATTACAGAAATGTCACGGTTTAACATTACACCGCTAATTCCCAAAGCGTACAGCGTGCACTGATGCCAGGAGAACACAATAGGGTGTGTTTACCCACAAAACCCCCCTCCTCCTCCTCCTCCTCCGCACCTCATGGGTAACCATTCTCAATGAGCATTGTGCCTTGGGAGGAACGTCAGGGAAAACCTTTTATATACTTCATGCAAATTAATATTATTATCTATGCTTGAGAGCTTGTGTGGAACATCGCATTGTTATATGGATGACTGTATTGGGAAGAGATCTTGGATGTTGCTTATGTGACTGATAATTGGACATGAGAATTTGATGAAAGGCATCGCTAGGAATGACAGAACTAGTCCTGTAGTGGATTTGAAATACAGACAAAGCAATGTATGTTATAAGACAAGTAATACAAGTATACGTTTTGGCACCAGTAGATAAAATCTCTTGGAGATTATTTCAATCCTATCCTTATTTTTGCTAACTTTTATCTGTAGGAAGTTAATGCTTTTTTTTTTCTCCTGGCCAGCTTACACATAATAGTAATATTGTTCCGTACCCGAGTATACTCATGCATCTTCACTTTCCTGTACAGTAGGTGGCACTTAGTTGGTTTGTGAGCCACCAACAGACACAAAGTAGAAGAGTGCAAGGAGGTCAACCTTCAAGTTATTGATAATTATTATTGATCATTTGGCAAAAATTTGTGGTTAGCACTGTCGCCTTGCACCTTCAGGGTCTGGGTTCGATTTCCAGCCAGGTTCGATTCCCGCCACTGTGCGCATGGAGTTTGCACAGGTTTCCTCCCACAGTCCAAAAACATGCAGTTTAGGCTTTCTGGCGTTCCTATCTTATAGGATTACTTATTTTTCACTTTGCTTGATCATTGCTCTGAACAGAGGTCACTGATCACTTTACAACATGTAGAGCTAGACTTTAAATCTCATTTCATTCTGGACGAAACCACATCCCAACAGTGTAGAAACAGATTGTACAACTCTGTATACTGTATACTTCCTGGCTATTTTTACGTCTTTTTATAGACACTAAATGAGTGTGAATCACGCTTGACTACGAATTACACACTTCCCAACATCCATCGCTTTGATTGCTGAATTGAGCTGAAAAACACCGAACAGAAAAATGAGCTTTCCAGTTGCTATGAGATGCTGATAGCAAAATAAACACGCAGACGATTTCTTCAAGGCTTTGGCAACGGCGCGGCCCAGCTTTCTTCCTTTTTTTCTCTGTGTGGTCTGTGCGGTTGTGGTACTGCAGTTCTTCAGTAGTTTCATCGGTTGTGCTCCTGCCACATCCTGGCATGATCTCGTCTACCACCATGAGGCCGGTCGACAGTCCGCATCTGACCCGTCCAGACTCCAGAAATATGGAAATCATGATTATAATTAGAGTAAAAGTCACGCACTTAAAAGTAACCCCACCACTCATACTTATGCAGTATACATCTCCTATAAATCATTAGCTTCAGGACGGCCCGTGTATCCCAGAAGCATTGTGATGGTAATGATGCCACCCGACAGCAGAGGCCCTCATCTGGGGGGGGTCATGCACGTAACGGCGCTGTACGTGAAGTGACTCCTCATGCCAGATTAGCTGGTTAAACACATGATCGCTTCCTGGGATCCATAATTGTGACATTTAGAGCTTTTGAATGCAAGTCTTAGAAAGAGCCACTGGAGCCCTTCTCTCTTTCTCAGTGTTTGCTGTGACAGTCACTCCAGCGTACTTGGCAACCCTGAAAGGATTTACTCTAACAGCTCCTCGCGGAAACATCAAGACTCCTCTCAGACATCAGATTTTGTTTAGATCTCAGACCAATGCATGTGAATGCCGTCGTCTAAGCCGGTATGGCTGCTGGGAAACACGTTGAGGAGATGTCATCTCATGCAGAGGGGATCTGCTTGGTAAAACATTTGCACTTTTTTTTTTTCGGTCTTTGCTAGCTGCCAAGCTGGTGACAAAAAGTTCTGGATGTTTTTTTGGCAAGCTGTAAAGCTGCAAAGTAAATATATAAGGAGGAACGGGATATTTGAAATAAAGGACGAGTTAAAGAGACATACTGGGATCCGAATCAGGAGTTTTTAGAGCCGTGCTGATTTTTTTTTTTCTTCTTCCATATATTTTTTTCCGTAGTTTTCGTTTGTCACGCACAAAGACCGGTTCGCGGCTCAAGAGAATGAAAGAAAGAGACAGCGGGAGAGAGGAATGAGTGAAAGTGGGTGGGGGGGAGTGAAGATTAAAAAAAAAAGAAAAGAAAAATAAAAGAGAGAGAGAGAGAGAGAGTGGCGGGAGGGGTGAAGGAGAATAAGAGAGAGAGAGATTGGAGTAAAAATAGGTTCAGGATGGAGAAGGAGCCTCGGCGAGGGCCGCCCACTAACCTCACAGGCGCCACGAGCGAGAAGGAGGAGACCACAAAGCCATCTGGTGGGCGATGCCTGCCCAGTTTCTCTGTTTGGGGTCCACTGGCACAGAGAGCAGCCTGTGCGGGGCTGGCATTGTGCAGCAGCCACATGAAGCCAAGGGTTCATTTTACTGTGTCACTGTTTTCTTTTGGCTACAATGATTCACTTTTGCCGCAAGATCCTGCACCTCGCCAAATGGTGCAAGTCAAAACACACACACATGCACACACACAAAAAGAAGTAATTCTGTAACACTACAATGTAATCCAGACTATATTAAAGGCTTTGCTCACTTTTTGGCAGCGATTCTGTTGCAGCATTGCTCTGTCTCTGCAGGAAATCGTGCTCATACGACCAAGCTGAAGTTTTTAATTAGAAGCTAGAATGCCTCGATGTGTATACCTAAGTGTATATGATGTGTGCGCATTTCATACGATATTAATACAGTACATATGATGCATGGAATTAAACAGTACAAGCCAAAGGTTTACTTTTATACTATTGTGAGCGCTCATGATGTAATATACTGTAATACTGGTGACTATTTGTCATGTAAAACAGTGTGGGGAAAGAAAAAAAAAAAAAAAAAAACGCCAAACACTGGCAGGACAAATATCCTTGGACTTAAACTGTAAGGCACAGAGAACACGCCTTCTTTACTGACAGTAGTGATGGGTCGTTCATGAACGATTCGTTCTTTTTGAACTAATCTTTAACGTGACTCAGAAGAGCGAGTAGTCTCGGATAGTGATTCGTTAATTTTCCTACTGAGCACACAAGCACAAATCATCGCATAACCTCCGTAGGTTATGTACAGGAAACAGAATTGAGCGATTCGTTTTCAGTGACTCTTCTACTCCGAATCGTTCGTTCTTTTGTCACGTGACTCCCATAGACGCTATGCAGTGCAATAGATTCAAAAGAACGAACGACTCAGA
>JAQMYG010000003.1:5784812-5796281 GCA_030014215.1 Clariallabes teugelsi | reverse complement strand
TATATATATATATAATTTTTTTTTTATATATAAAAATATATATATATATTAAAAAAAAAAAAAAAATATATATATATATATATATATGCATATATATATACTGTATATATAAATGGCAATGCAGAGTAACCACGACTCTATGTCTTGAACCAACAGGCTCAAAGGATACACCTACTTTACCCACAGATGCTGAAGCCATAACCACTTCACTCTGATTTGTCATTTACAGAGGCCACACCTTATGTATAATATGGCACGGTGGCTTAGTGGTCAGCACAGTGGCCTGGCACCTCCAGGATCGGGGTTTGATTCCTGCCTCGGGTCTGTGTGAATGAAGTTCGCATGTTCTCCATGTGCTTGGTGGGTTTCCTCCGGGTACTCCGGTCTCCTCTCTTAGTCCAAAGACATGCTGGTTAGACTAAGTGCCGTTTCCCAATTGCTTGTAGTGTGTGCAATCGGATGTCGAGCTGGCAGCCCCGAACCAAATATCCCGAAGTATCTGAAGTATCTGCCACAGAAATGACAGATATATCTCCAAAGGGGGAGTCGAATTGCAAATAGACGTGATAAAGTACCAAAAAAACTAATAAATGTATAAATAAATTATATATATATATACTAACAGACACTGAGGCCACACCCACTTTAATTAGTCTCACAATTACAGAGGCCACACCTTTTATATTTAAATTGCTGTGCACAGTAAGCATGTCACATTAACCTGGACTGACTGGTACAAAGGACACACCTCCTCTTTATAGCTTTTTTTAAAAATGTGGCCACACCCACTTCACTGGGACTGCCAGTTACAGAGGCCACGCCTCCTCCATTGGAACCGATATGTTATGCACAGCTTCATCACAGGTTAAATGAGCGCGTACTGCTTAATATCAACGACAAAGCAGCAATTCTGCAGCATTGTACTACAGTATTTGAGCATTAACTTCCTGTTCTGCCATTCCATTCAGGAGAAGATGTGATTGTTTTAAAAAAAAAAGAAAAGAAAACCACAGTAGTTTGCATGATGCCTGGTTATGGTTGGCGAGCTTCAGGATCCAGTAGTTCAGTTTTAAATGAACAGAAATGGAAAGTTGATGAAGGTCTAATCTGCACATGATGAATTGCGGTAAACATTTTGTTAAGCATGTGTGCGTCATGTTAATACGTAGGAAAAGTGCAAACAGGCCGTATACGTTCAGTTTTTCGGGATGGATTTCATGGAAAAATATTTTTCTTTCGGAAATCTTCAGACTTTAAATGGACTAAGCAGCCTGTACACAGCCTTTTTTTTTTTTCTTTTTTCCCCCACAACTCTCTCTTTTTTTTTCTCTTTTTTTTCAGGGAGACATCTGGATCACGTTAGATATGTTTTGTAGACAATAATTCATTTCTTTGCGTATGTCATCTTGACATTGTTCTCCATCCCTATACCGCTTGGCTTTTTTTTTTGAATGGCTATCTCTCTCTCTCACTCTCTCTCTTTCTCTCTCTCTAACTCACTGTCTCTTTGCCTGACCACAAGTGAGGTTTTTACTTTTTAGGGGGTGGATTTGTATGTTTGGTGCAAAAAAAAAAAAAACGTGCTTGGCGTGTTTTTATCTTGTTTTTTCTTTAATCTTCCTTCCGAAAAATAAGGAGAATATAAATAGTCGGTGGAGACTTGAGACATGTAGTTATCTAACCCACAGAGAATGTGCTATAGCGCGCTGTTGGTGCTGTGGAAAAAAGCTCATGGGACCTCCTTTGGTCTCGCTGAACAAAGATGCATGCGCTCTTTTACGTTCATTTTTGTTAATGCACTTGGCACTGTGCGCTGATCAAACCACAGGATTATAACGTGCCGTTTTTGTTTTTTTTTTTTTTGGTCTTCATGCTCTCTCGGATTGCACTAGGACGTATACTTCTCTTACGAAGAGGATAATATTTACGTTCGGCCTCAGCATGAGGTGCAATCTGATACACTCCATCTGCTTACAGCTGATTAAGGGGTGTATGTATATATGTGTGTGTGTGTGTGTGTGTGTGTATTTGTGCTCATCTAAGTGTGTGCACATGCTGTAAAATATGACTTTTCTACCATTGCAGTTCTCTCGCTGTAAAACTAAGTCCCATTACTCATGAGGAGATTAGCTCAGCTTGTTCCAGGCACTCAAAGGCACTCGCTCTATTATAAAAATTCCAGACTTAATAACCAGAACCTCGGGTCTTCTCTTTTCCCCGACTCACTCAAAAGTCGTTCATTACGGCGCTACACTACAGGCATCCGCCACTGCGTCCTCTTTCTCTGCGGAGCGAGTTTTAAAGTTTTTTTTTCCCCCTTATCCATAAGTTTCTCTCTTTAACAGTTCGTTACATCTCACACAGCAACAATCTGTTTCATTACAATAAGGCTCGCGACCCTTTTTTCCACCTTCCCCCTAACCCCCTTCAACAGACTACGTTCTAAATGTTACCGCATGATGTGTGTCTCCGGCCTCCTGGCTAGGCTCGCAAGAACAAACGTGGCTTCTCCAGGATGGGGTTTTTTAGTTTGGACAACTGTTTCATTTTCTGCAGTTCGCTCGCTCGCTCGCTCGCCATTCTCACTGCTGTCTTTGGACTCTGTTCATATTAATTTAATTTTGGGATTGTAAAAAAGTAATCATTTCCAGGAGTCTACCATTACATTGAGTGGAGAAGGGGAGGAGGGGCGACATGGGTGTGCATGGGAGTTTACCATCACTTTCATCAAAGCGAGGGGGAAAATGGGGGTCTATCGTCAGAAATCAGGAGACAGCAATGAAGGTCTTCTCATCTGGTAGCAATCTCCTTCCAAGCCTGCTTCAGCCACCAAAAGCCCAATCCATCAACAACTGTCATCCACTCCTCGGCAAATTGGAAAGTGAGGAGGGGGCTGGACGTAAACGTGGTGATGAATAGATGATCTTTTAAAATGGAAAAATACCAACGAACCCGTCCCATTTGCACGTAATTGCTCTTGGGCGAGGCTGACGTGCGACTGAGCTCTCTCGCGCCGAGCATTTATTTATTTATTTTTCTATTATTTTTTTTTTAAGACAAGCTCGGTCTCTTTAATGACACGCCAATCCTTTGGTCCCTGGTTACTGTCTGCTTATTAGCCGTGTGCTAGGAATGGAGTGGTTCTGAAGTCACCGCTCTCTCAAACAAAGCAGAGTGTGGACGGATGATTAGGGTGGTCTTTTTCATGTTTGCCAGATTGTTCCCGAGCCATGTGTAGGTTGAGTCTTGTGCAAAAGCCCGAGCCTATAGATTGCAGAGGAGCATGTGTATGTTCAGTGATGGATGACGGTTTCATGATCAACCATGCTGCAGTCTAATTTAAAAAGAAAACACAGACCTGCTTTTTCTTTTCTTTTTTTTTTTTTTTTTGTCTCAACTTCCCATGAATCTGTGATATTTTGGTTAATATGGCAGGTAATTGCTTTTACCGATATAAATGAGTATGGGTTCTGAGAAGGTCACCACCATTTAAAAAAAATTATACAGTCTAGTTTCAATAACAGAAAAAAAAAGTAATTGGAAAATGACACTCTGCACTTCTGCACACTGGATCTAAAATTAACCACTTAGAATAAAGTACAGGGTTGTGCTTTCAAAGGCTTGTGCATTACTTTTGGCTGAAATGTACTGAATCGTGTGCATTATTACCACTAACATGGTCTCGTATTTGCAAAAAGACCTATTCGCATAACTCATTTTGCAAAAGAACGTAGGGACGAATGCTTATAATAATGCATTTAAACTTTTAAATTGTTGGATTTCAGTGAAATATTTTGGTTTATAATTATGTCCTCATTGATTCATTTATTATAAGCATAAATTAAAAACGCCATCAGCAAACTAACTAGCAATCTGATTTGTCTATGAGTAGTTTGCATTTTACAAACTGCCACTATCATGTCATATATTCTTTGAAAACCTCAGTTCCTTTAAACCATAGTCATGTCAGATGCAATCCTATAATGTGTCGCTTAACAAAAATTTAAAGTCTATGTTCAAACCTAAAGCACCCTCTTCACCTTCTAAATATGTCAAGGTGTCCTCAAAGTTGACATTTTTATAGGGTTAGATAAAATGAATGCTCATAGTCTCTGTGAACTCCATTATATATTTCTTGTTTTCTCAAATCCTTGTTGAATTTCTAAAGCCACACAGTTTCCACACAATCAGTCGAGTCTTTGTTTCGAATTCAAGTTTGTAGGTTCGACGTAGCGGCCTCTCTTTTGATCCCAGTTCAGCAGAGGCACAGCTAATGCCCCAGAGGATTGAGAGGGTATAAAGCCTGTATCCCTTGTAAGTGGAACCTATCATATCCGTTTCCTCCGAAGACCTAAAGCACCAGGATCCCGAGTTATATTAGCAGCTCGTCTGTGCAGATAAATCGGCAATCTCTGAACTCGAAAGCTCTGTCTGAGACACGCACGAACAAATGCATTTCGGCTGTATTTCGCCAGGGACCCGGGAAGGTCAATGCAGGGCTGCGTCTGGGGCTTGTGGGATGCTGGATGTCTGCCCTTACTTGTGTGCTTGAAAAGGAAATGAAGAGTGTCTCTGTACAAAGCCGCCCTAAATGAAACGGCCAAATCATCCAGCCATGGGCTCTGTGCTCCAAAGCCCGCGCAAGTCAATAGCCCAGAGATAGAGCTTTCTGATTAGCCCGAGACAGGGCCAGGTCCATGGCTAGAGCACTCTTCAAAGAAGCAGCTGTCAGGGCCTGAAACTGGAGTCGAGTAGCAGATTTCTCACCGGTTATTAAATATCTCCAGGGGAAACCAGGCCAACAGTAGAGGTTAATATACTCTACATAGGTCCCCGATCTGGCAGTGACAGACTCCTGGGGAGATGACCGATATGTGCTGCGGAGATCTTTGAGCACTTTGGGAACTCTCTTCCTGCTCAGACTGACGTCTGACTTCCATAGACCCATCCAGATCGATTAAAAATGCTGGAATCGAGAGATCTTGACTGAATATAGTGGATGGTTACGTTATTACTAGATCTTTGGTTAATATAGGATATTATATGGATGCAATTTCTTTGCACATGGTAAATTAATTTCATGTACAGAGCCGGATCGCTTAAAGTGAACCAAAGTTTCATCAAGGATTCAAAAGTAGATTGAAATGCAAGCAATGGCTTCATGGTTCCTGATTGGCTCAACAGAAAGAGGGTGCAAGTTCAAATCCTGATGACACAATGAGCAAAAATTGCCTGTCTTTGTGGGAAACCCTGTCAATCAGAGCAACACCAGCCAATCCTAGCAGAAGATGGTGGACAATGCCTTCCTTCGCATGTGTCACATTGTGGTATGGTATTGGCAATGTCAACCATTTGCATCTATCAATCTAGCTAACTAAAGCTAAGACCTACAGTACACTGTATGAACTATCGTGATCAGTTTTATTGTTGAAATTTTGGAGCTAAAGCGTAAACCAGGTGAACCAGGTAAAGAGTTCTGGCAATCTTTGGGCACGCACACCCAAACTCCTAGAGGCTGATTAGTCTGCTGCCCTAAAGAATACTATTTTTTCCCCCCAGAATTAAGTTGAGTACCAAAAGTCCCAGACTTTTCGTGTGCTATTTTGTTCTCTCTCTGACTTAAAACGCATTTGTGCTAAGTTTTTTTTTTCATCACCACTTCACATGTGTGACGGTGACAGTGATGTATAACCCGACTCTATGTCACGTTTGGCTCCAGACACACCCAAACATAGACTCAAGTTGCGCCAACAACAAGCCAGTCACAGATGAGTGTTCAAGTCTGGTGACGTGCCAACCAACCAACAACTTCAATCCTCATCTTGTGTCATAGCTTCCTCATCACTGCTGGGAAATCTTCTGGAAAGTGTTTTTTTTTTTTCCTCTTCAATGTACCCTTATGCTTAACCACTCTTTCACACGGCAAATATTCCATTCACATTTGGTTCTTGCAGATGAATACTGTAGGTAAGAGCGTTCCTTAATCCTATGTTGCAAGCTATCAGATCAACACATCTATAATATTTGGCACAATTTATTCCTTGATGTATCTGGAGAATTGCTCTGTTGTTTGGTCTTCACTCGTCACACACTCCCCCTCCCCAACTTCCTCCCACATCCTGGAACTTTGGCCTTTGGCTTGTTTGTGAAACGGTACACAAGCCTGACTCCCCAAGGGCTGAAATTGAGAAACGGGAGGTCTGGCTCCCCCCGCACTTCAAGTCCTCATCTCGTGGGTCCTGCTTGACTTACCATTGGTAGGGGCAGCTGATGAGGTGATGGGGGAGGGGGGCTAAATGTCATGGTGAGTTAGTCCAGTTGACCACTGTGGAGAAAAATATTTTTCTAAGATTGCCCGGCAGGTTCCTCTGTCCTCTTGGCTTCCTCGCATTCCTCTGGTTTGTCTCCAAGTTCGCTGATACACTGGACGGTCTGTGCACAGTTCATATGTTGCTGATTGTAATCTCGCTATCTACCGACAGTCCGCCGTCTGGTAGAAATGCAGTGTACAAAAGTCTTAGTGTAAACGGCTATGTGTCCTAAAGTAACCGGGTTTGAAATATTGATCATCAGTGGTTATTTATGTGACTACAAAAAATTATGCATTTGGGAACTGAGTAAATTGTTAATTGTCTTGTTACCTGTTACAGTTAACAACATTGATTTAGTTAACAACACACACAATACATAATGTACTGTATATACAGCTTCCTTCCGTTTTTATATACCACTCTCTATACCACTTAGACTGTTCAGGGTCACATGAAGCCTGGAGCCTATCCCAGGGGACTCGGGGCAGGGTGCCAATCTATCACTGGTCGCACAGGCACACACACTTTGTCACATAAGTAGGTAATTTGGAAATTAGCTTACTCTGCATGCCTTTGAAGTATGGGAAGAACCCGTAGTACCCAGATGAAACCCACTACGCACACAGACCTGAGGCAGGGATCGAACCCGTGACCTTGGAGGTCTGAGGCTACAGTGTTAAATACTACAACAGAGAGGTGTGAAATCAACTTGGTTATATATGACAATTCTTTTGTGTGGCAATCCATTCCTGTATTGGCACACTGACTCCAAAATAGATAAAAAAATAATAATAATAATTTATATACTGTACTGTATGTTTGCATTTGAGGTGGTGTTCCTCGATAATCCTACAGGTGGCGCACTTTAAACTACACACGTTGGCAGGCAGCACAGGATTCTGTGTCATAATAAGTGGCACAGTGGTAAAGTGCTCGCCCTATCATCCGGAGATCGCTGGTTCGGTTCCTGGTTGATGCTGTAACCACTTGCAACCGGAGGTCTAGAGAGAGCTGATTGGCCGAGCTCTCTCAGAGGGGAGGGATGAGAGGTACTTCGTGGTCCCACATTAATCACGGCTCTACAGCCAATCAGGGGCGTCTGTGAGCTCACGCAAACGGAAGGAGCGGATAGCGCTGTCCTCCGAATGTGTTCCACCGCCCCCAACGGTGCTTGAGCGAGCACTTCGAAAAGATGCGGTCGGCTGGCATCACGTGGGTCGGAGGGGACACATGAGTGGTAGTAGTAGCCTTAATGTGGGAGCCCCATAGTGACGGGGAGGAATTGGACACGACTAAATTAGGGAGAAAATCAGAAAAAAAAAGAAAAAAAAAGAATTGTAATCAAATATTTTTTAAAAAGTATATCGAATTGGGATATCCATAAAATCGTCATACTAACAGCGTCTGGGTATCACGATAATATCGTATCAGGTGGGCCCTATTAATTACATGACAGCATATGAATCATATCTGTAAAATGACCCATAAACAGGCATCTTTACGGTATTTTGCTGCCTTTGCGAGCATTGTTTACTACAATGTCTGAATGTGCCGTAATCATTCAGTTGTTCTATATAATCTGCAACTACAACCCTGGTCTTATTGCAGGCTTATTGCAGTCGCGTGCGTGTCAGTGCGGAGCCCGGAATCACACACAGCTCTAAGGCTCTTGCCGTAATGACTTCCAGTGTGCCAGCTTTATCTGGTTCCCTTGGGCTTCTGCATGACTAATTGCTGTAAAAGATTTCTAACAGGCCCCAGGATAGTTCACTTACAGTTACGAGCTTAACCAAGAATAAAATTGAGGTTTGAAAATAAAAATCTATAAAAATATATGTGGAGGTAATTAATATAAATAAAGATCATGCATGTACTTTAGGTTGACAGAGTAAGGACTTACCTGCATGAACCTTTTGTAGTTCAGAGTGGGGGAATGTTTCAGTTAATACTACTGCTGTTCTCAAATCTGATTGGTCAGCAGATTAGTAGTGCTGTCTGTAAGTACATCTCTCTTGTTCTATATCATCTTAGCATGATTTCTATAGGAACAGCTTAATGGCAGGGATTTATACAGCCAACACCTTACAGTATCTTTTACTCTGTAGCTAATAGGGGCAGGAATCACCAGGGATCACACGATACGATATCATCACGATACCTACTGTATGATACGATATCATCACGATACCTACTGTAGGTGCAGATTCGTTTTGTATTGCGATTCTGTAAGTATCAAAAGTTTATAAGTATCCTGATTTTATATTACATTTATTTCATTTTAAGATGTTTTTCAATTCAAAACAAACTTAGCTAATAATTTGCACACATGATGCTGTGCTGCCTGCCAGCGTGTGAATAATCTAAAGTGCATCAGGTGTAGGATTATTGGGGAATGGAAACATTTTACCACTTTAAATTCAGACATGTATAAATAATAATAATAATAATAATAATAATAATAATGAGACAATTATTTGATTTTTGATATCAAAAGTAAATGGATTTTTCTAGAGTCTCTAGAGTAAGGGATTTAAAAGTTTTCTATAATAAGATCATGATTGAGACTTAAAAAAAAAATCAGGTATGCCATTTTTTTCTGTCTTATTTTAACCTCTTGAGAGAATGAGGGGGATGATGTTTTATTTTTCTACGCGGTAGTTTTTTTTTAAAGCACTGTTGCCTTGCATCTTCTGGGTCCGGGTTCGATTCCCACCTCGGGGTGTGTGTGCATGGAGTTTGCATGTTCCCCTAGTACTTGCTGGGTTTCCTCTGTTTTTCCTCTGGACTGTTTTCCTCCACCAGTCCAAAGACATACAGATTAAGTTAATTGCCCATAGTGTGTGAATGTTGACCAGAGGTCCTACCACTGTCGTAAAAATGGGAATAAATACAGTGGTCACCATTGGCCTTGAATGGTTACCATTGGCCTCCACGGCCTCCTTGTTGGACTGCAGAGGTTCCTAGATGGATGGATAGATGTTTTATTTGTTTTTGTTATCCATGAACATTCCACCATGTTAAATTTCCTGTGGTATTAGGTCAAATTTAAGACATACCCTTAAAGGAAAACAATCATTGGGGTAGCAACACATTACACTACCTTATTGCTGATTAATTTCCTATAACAACACACCCTGAAATGTTAATCGATGTACATCTGCACAAGCTGGTGGAATATACTGTACCTCTGATCCATCTATTTTAACTCAGAGTGCCGGTCATATAAGAGTGGCCTCCATCCACATAAGAGCGAAAGCATCTGTCAGCTAGGTTGAGCAAGAGTGAACGATGGATTAGTGCCTGTTTAATATCCCAGCTCGCTGGGCCTGTGCATGTGTTCAACCGGAGCCTCCTATTGTTATCCATATAAAGACGAGACATGAGTACAGGAGTGCCTTATTTATTATACCCGGTGATATTTATGATGTTTTGTGCCGAAGTTTGTGCTAGAACGTGTTACTGGCTCCAAACTGCACTGTTTTCCCTCAGCTGAACCGAAGTTTTAATTCTTCAGTTTTTTCGGCACACATTATCCCTGGAAAAAGTGACTCACAGTTTGGCTAGCATGAAGTTCACCTCATCTTCAATGAATCAGCGAGATCTCTTACCCAGAGGAGAGTTATCTCAGTGTGCCTCAGATGTGTCAGTGGGCATTTGATACTCCGTGCTCCCATTTGGGCTGAGCTCATCAATGCACTCGCCAGATGTTTACCATGATATACGCTATTTACATCGACTCGGCTAGCACGAGACTTCATTCACTGAACTGCGATGACGGATTGCAGTACAGCTCTGGAAATGATAGGCTGGTCCTGGCTGGCCACTTTACACTCTCTATATTTAGAATCCCACAGCATTCATTCAAGAAATCTGAAAGAGCTGCTGCGCTAGTTGAATTATAGCTTTCAGAACGTAAGCTTGCAAAAAGAAAAACGTTTGCTTCGGCACACGGTGAGCAAATTAAGGTAGTCATGGATTTTCTGTTTACTACCGTTTCTCTTTACACTCCACGCACTAAATCTAAATCTTCCCTTTGCTATTTCTCATTCAGGTTTTAAGGCCGCGTTGTTGCGTCTGGGCCTGCCGCTACGACGGCCAGCGAGGCTTATTCACTCGGCGTTAGCAGGCGTGAGAAAGGCTGCAGCGTGCGATCGGATTAGCCTTTAAGCACTATGCGGGCTAATTGATGAAAATGACCCCGGTGCAACAAAGTACAGGCATTGTCCCTACAGCCACAAAGTCTGTGCCCATCAACAGAGGGCCTAACAAGATTTCTTTACCACGCGCCATCCATTCTTACTTTGTTGGCCTTGGAGACGGCTGAGGTTTCTTGGCAGCGAATTTGGCGCTCAGTGGGATTGTCTTGAGGTTGTGTTTTTTTGTTTTTTTAGTAAATTAATCAGATGCTACCAACCAAAAGTTTCCTGTAAATGCAGGATTTTGAACAAATGCCACTTGTTCGGTTTATGGCATGAGATTTGCATAGCAAAGTTTATACTCACAATCAAACTGCTGACACATAACAAAGTGTACAGTGGTTTATCTATAAACTGTGCAAGGAATAAAACATGACAGAGCGGTGCTATTACAGGAAAATATCCACAATGGGTTGGCGAGATGTAGCTGGTTGTTCACTCTCTTTAGTAATTAAGGAATGACCCATGAGATTTCATTTCATTTAGTTAACACCAAGCATTCAAGAATGAAATTAGGTCCTGTTATCACTACCGTTATTGCAGCTGTAAGCAATCATACCCTCATCAGCCTCGTTTTTTTTTTTTTTTTTACTGTTGTGAAATAAGTAGGACAAAATATCCCTGACTACAATAATATCTGGGTATCTGGGCTGCCCCTTGTTCTATATTATATTAAAACAGCTTCTATAATAACAGCTTAATTGCAGGGATTTATACGGAAAATGTTCTACATTATCTTTTACTATATAGCTAATATGGACGGGAATCACCAGGGATATGACGTCATCACGATACCTAGTTGATTTGATTTGTATTAGCGATTCTGTAAGTATCACAAGTTTATATATATGTATATTAAGAGGTGGAAAGAGTAATAAAATTTTGGTACTTAAGTAAAAGTACTGTTAATTTAGTGAACTTTTACTGAAGTACAAGTAAAGTTACCCTTATAAAAATCTACT
>JAQMYG010000003.1:5769697-5779887 GCA_030014215.1 Clariallabes teugelsi | reverse complement strand
GCCTTAATGTGGGAGCCCCCTAGTGGCGGGGAGGAATTGGACACGACTAAATTAGGGAGAAAATCGGGGGGGAAAATATATATATATCGCTTTTAAGTACTTTACACAAGGCTGGCTAAATCCCAATACTGGGTGCAGAAAGAAATGAGTTCCTTTGTGAGTCTGATTCTTTCTTGGTTTCCTTCCCCAAGGATTTTCAGGACGTTTTCCCTCGGCACCCTTAGCATACAAAATGGATATAGGGATATAACGCTGCTTTAAGATTTCTGTAAAGCTGTTTTGTGACAGCTTACAAATCAGATCTCTTATAATAACACTGGAATGGCATTATGTGTCCCATGCAGGTTGTCAGAAGGATATAAAGATTGGAACATTTAATTTGATTTGTAAATTATTATTCAGGTGCTTGTCATTGAAAAAAGATTCCCCAAACAACTGAGCATTGCATTCAATCAAATACAATAAATCCGGCATCATTTTAAAGCAGCACTGGTACACTTCTGCCACGGCTTTATTTTGCTGTAGCTTGGTCAGTTTGGGCATGTGTTCCTAATCACTGCATAACTATGAGAGTCAATGTTTGGGTGGTGTTTCTCGCATGTCATCCTGTATGTGTGTGGCTTGTGAAAGGGGGGGAGTCAGGATGGGAATGATGAATTTGAAGAACAAAGCAGTGAATATTCGTGAAGGAAAGCATGCCTCTGCTATTTGAATTTAGGCATAACATTTTCCTCTCTTCCCTGAAAACCGGCTCCGCTGGCCAAGTTTAGGTGATGGGAGTGTTGGCCTCTTTCAGAATTACAGTTTGTGTCTTAGGAATCCCACAGCAAGACCTTTTCTTTTTCTTATCAGTTCTGATGCAGAAAATATTCATTCTTGTTCATTTTTTTGTCTATCAGTGACTAGATTCAGGTCATCTCTGTGCATATGCTGCATGTGTTTGAAGAAATGTCTCCGAGGGTGGTTGCATACCGGCCATGTTGTCTGTATACCGGCCAAATGTGTTTAAGTGTCCGTGTGTGTGTACAGTATGCGTGTGTGCTGCTTCGCTAACACACTGCTCAAATGGAAGAATACCCAAACACAAGCTGGACAAAAACCTTAAAAAAAAAAAGAAAAATAATAAAAAAAAATACAGGTCACGACACATCCCATGTACGTAAACAGAACCAGGTGTGCCAGTACTTTAGCCTCAAGTGGAAATGTTTCTGGTGATGTTTGAGACCAGACTGTGTTATCTGTGGCTGAATCTCTAAGACATTAGCTAGTGCTTTTCTGTTATGTTCTATCAAGGACATTGTGCAAACAAAGTGAGTATAATAAGAAAGTGACTTTACTACTACTACTACTTTTGTTTTGATAAAGAAAAGAGTGGTTGTTATGTTTCCCCATGCTCTAATAGGTTTTCGAAGTATATAAGAATATTCTAATATGGAGACTGCACTAGTGAAAAAATGTTCCACCAAGATTAAGGCACTGGCAACACGATAATGCCATCTACAGTAAATGCACTACAGTTTTAAAGCATCACTGATTTATGTCCGAACTTGGCATCGGTGGCTCAGTGGTTGGTTTCTCGCCTGCCATGTGGAAGGCCCGTGTTCAATTCCCACCCAATGCCTAAACCCCAGCCACTGGATGCAGTGCCAGTCCAAGCATGAATTACACGGGTGGGTTGCATCAGGAAGGGCATCCGGCATAAAACCTGTGCCAAGTTGTGTGCGGATCAGATGGTCCACTATGGCGACCCCTCAACGGGAGCAGGCGGAAGACCAACAATAACTGGTTATTGTCTGAAAGCACTGTGGTCAAGAAATCAGCAACAGACCTGACCACCTTACAAATGTCTCTTCTTGTGTGTACAACACCACAGCTAGTATCATGGTACTGTACGTGAGGTTGTGTTTGAGGTGGTGGAAGGAAATTATGGTCTTTCATAGTTTCTGAGCTGTAGAGATACAGTATAGTGCACTCAGAAAGTTTCTCCGCAACAGCAACGTAGAGTAGTAGTAGTGTTGACGCGCTCTTGTTTGGCGCCACCAGTGTGTTGTACGTATCCGAGGAGTTCTTTGCTTAACATCGGCCGTGTATTTTGGTTTTGAAGAACGTGCTTTTCTAATTGAGCACGTTTTTAAAGCTAGCTATACTGTAAATGCAAAGATTTAGTTCGTGAAAAATTTCAGGCAGCTTTTCCGGAGACCACATCGCGATACTGTGCGAGATTTAATAAATAAGTACATGAGTGAGAATAATAATGAGTTTCATGAAATGAATATTTTCCCATAACCTACTGTACTCTACGCAGCCACATTATATAACTACTGTATGCCATCGAAGTAGTTTCTATATATATTACAGATCTATTATTTGGTGAGTATTATTTTTTTAACAGATTAAAACTTTGCATTCTGGGGTACTTTAACGTTCACGTGTCCAAACATTTTCCCAATTCAAATACAGGGGATTCTTCAGTCCAGGGCCAGCTAGTTAGCCCCTGGAGAAGGCTCTTGTGAGCCTTTCTTCACGTACCATCTGGAGAATCGATGAAGCCAAAGACAGCTGGAGCTCCTCTCCCTGAGCACGGCCAACTCGGAAACTAAAGTTCAAAGCCTGGACATTCAGCTGTAATTACCACCGAAACGAGCCTCTGTGCTTTTAAGAGAAAGACGGTGTACTGTAATTTTACAAAACTTTTTATGACTTTGCGGGTTTCACGCATGGTCGAACGCTGGCTTGTCTTGTCTGATGTTGGGAAAGTTCCAAGCGTGGACGTATCCAGCATGCCATCATAATAAACCTGAGCAAAAACGGTTGCCGTAGATATGAAATTTATTTCAAAGTGCTGTCTTTGTGGATGTATATCCTTATCCTCTTTTCCACCTACCAACAAGCTAAAATTATAACTTTTTCGCATGTTCGTTTGAAAGAAGCTTCCTTTCTGGCCTCCCGAATCATTTATGGTGCATCTGGAGTCCTCCAGGGACCATATTTCCATTCACACTGGCCTTATTTCGAACATGAATCACAAACAGTGTAAGACTCCCTGAACGTGAAGTGAACTCACTGTCAGGTCACTGTGTTCATGGCCTTGTCCCAAGTTTTTATGAAAGGCATGTGCGTGCAACTATAGGCTCTGATGCATTACAGGGTATACATCTTCCTTTTGCACAGCGCTGATTGCAGTTAAGTGCTCGTTTATCTCATTCCTGTACGAACGCTTGCATGAGGTCATCGCGCTTTCCGAATGGGTTTCGGGAGATAAAAGTGTCTCTTTGTTGAATAGTTGGAAGGTCCAAATCGAGCTTGGATGTATTGGATTTTTATTGTTTGTTCTTGGGTGATAAGAGTCACGCTTGAGTTCATGCTTTGTACTTTTTCAAGGTAAACGGCTCTCTCCGGGCCTCCATAGTGCAAGTATGGCTTTTACTGTATATTTTCGTGGTTTGATTTATATACGTGACATCCACAAGAACATAATTAACCGTGCTGTAAATTCTTTTACATTAAGCCTTATAAGAAGATTCGCTTAGCTCACATTCTGTAGTTATACCATGTTTCTGTCAATTTACTTGCTATAGGGTTTACAGTAACTAATACAGAGGCTTGTATTGCAGATGATGCACATAAAAGAGAGTAAAGTTTATTTAGTACTTATGGAAGGAGTCTCCAATTTAAGTGCTTTGCATCAGGTAGAGGCTGAGGATGGACTAAGTAATGCGACAAGCTGTATTTTTTAACTTAGGGCTCGAGTCAGGGTACTCCCTGGACAGGGTGCCAATCCATCACAGGGCACACACACACACACACACACACACAAACACACACACACACACACATACACTCACATGCTCATTCACACACTACAGGCAATCTGGGAACGCCAATCAACCTAATCCAAAATGTCTTTGGACTGTGAGAGAAAACCGGAGTACCCGGAGGAGAACAGGGAGAACATGCAAACTCTATGCACACAGACCCGAGGCGGGAGTAGAACCCGGAACCTGGTGGTGCAAGGTGACAATGTTAACCACTAAACCACCGTGAAAGTATGGCATGTAATGCTCCTAAGGTAATATTCCTTAGGAGAGTAATGAATTCTCAAGTATTCCTTAGGAATTTACTGCCTTTGAACTTACTACAAACTATAAACTTAACAAATAAATCTTTGGTAATGTTAATTAATTCATGCTTGTTTAAATGTACTAAAATAGAACCTCATTCCATGACTAAAAATCCAATTTCCAAAATTGCAGTATGTTAAAAATGTTGATATTTCCCGAACTTTACTCTTTAACACTATTAGAACATGAAAATGTTCTTTAAGGTGTTGTTCGTTTTTGTTCACTGATGCTTTAAATATGGCTTAATGCAGGTGTGATTATTCGGCTTATTGGTTTAATCAATACAAGTCATACAACTGCTTATTAATTTCTTAATGTCATTAATGTATAAATACCTAAGTTTATGATCATATTAAATAATTAGGCAATATCACACAAGAGGGGGTGCTGTTGTATTGAATATCAGCATGGCTGTGATGCGGTTGCAAAAAGTGAGTGCCGAAGACATTCTCCAAGTGCCATTTATTATCAACAGATTATGATTTGTTTGTTTATTAAACGAGTTAATTTGCTTGACCGTCACGTATTCTTTTGTGTAACTAGTGTTCAGCAGGGATGGAATTAACGCGTGAAAGTAGGATTAAATTCTTACCAGTACTATGTAGCCAAAAGGTGAGTAGAATAAACCATGAAGGTGATGGACAGTCCTGTAAATCTCATTTTACTGTTTCTCTTTAAATTTATACTTTTTCCATTAGACTTTTAGCCTCATCCAACTAACTCTTCATGGGTTGAATCCCGAAAGGATAAAATGTAAAGCTAGTGTACTACAGTATGTCGGGTGTAGAATCCCTTGTTCCATACCTCAAGTAGTGCCCTTGATCAGTGGTTGAAGGTTATTAGAAGACCTGGGAAGCAGCAAAGTGATGCATGAAGTTATACATCCCGGTGGTGTCATGCTTTATATCAATATATATATCAATCAATCATGGAATTAACTATTTTATAATCTGCTTTAATGAAACGTTATTCAGTTAAAATATAAGGGCTGTACCAAAAGCAATGCAAAAGTGGGAAGCAATGTTATCATTAACTGGCAGGTCGTTCAAAATGCACATTGTTAGAGAGACTCACAGTAGTCTCCATGCATTTACGCAATCATTAAACCCAACTCTGAAATCCTCTCTGAAAATCCCCTTTGTCACAATTGATGGTCTCCCACTGTGTGGTTTATCTTCAGTGCTGATTTGCCTTCCTTTAAATTTCTTCATCCATCTGTGCACATCGCTCTTGTCAATGGTGTCATCTCCGTGCACATTCTGTAACACAGTGGGGGACCATCGACTGCGACAAAAGGGGATTTTTAAAGAGGATTTGAGAGTCGGGTTCAACGATAGCGCAAATGCCTGGCTTGTTGAGTCGTACCTTTGTACTGTATAAAGAAAGAGTCGATCCACCAACATTTACGTTTAGGCATTTGACAGATGCTCTTATCCAGAGCGACTTACATTTTTTTATCTCATTACACATCTGAGCAGTTGAGGGTTAAGGGCCTTGCTCAAGGGCCCAACAGTGGCAACTTGGTGGTTGTGGGGTTTGAACCTGGGATCCTCCGAACCGTAGTCCAAAGCCTTAACCACTGAGCTACCCTGGCCCATGTGCAATGTTAACGTCCGATGTCAGTTAATTTAAAATAATAAAAAAAAGTTATACCCACTTTTGCATTAGCCATTGTAGTTCTGGATAAACCAGCATGGGGCAGATTGCGGCATGATGTGCAGTAATCAGCTTTACCACTTTGTCTCACCATAACGTTCATGGTCATGGATGGTCATGATTCCATATTTTGGCATCGCACAGAAAAACACACAGCACTTCCATCAAGGATTGTTAGGAATGTCCACTCTCGATCCAGCTCTCCTCCACTGCAAAGCAAAACAACATAAAGAGTCTCTTGCTTAGCAGGGAGCATGTCTTAAGTCAGCTAAGAACGTAACGCTTCGCAACGTGTGAAGTTTGTTTTACAGCTGTGTTAATCTCTGAACCGTTGCCCGCTGTCGGTTGGAAACGAGCAGCACGTTGGTGTATCTCGTTGCGCAAAAAAACATCAGACGTCCAATGCAAACGCTCAGGAATGCGACGTTGATATGATTAAACTGGAAAGACCTACTGCACGATCTCCTGAGGGAACTACACTTAGCGCTCCACTTGTAGGAGTTGCATGTGCCAAGGATTTTCTTTTTTCTTTTCTTCTTTTTTGGCCACTGCACAGAGACACAAAGTTTGTCTGAGGATTTTGCATTAAGTGCACTTGCACGTTTCCTAACAACTCCCCTAATGCTACTTTATTCAGTTTAAAATCCAAGAAAGACGCAGGAATGCTTCTGGCAGCAGTATTTCACCACACCAGGTATCACGTTCATTCTCGGGAGGAATTCTGAAGAATTAAAACGAACATTATGGAAAAATCTTATATTCAGATCGTGCTGCGGTGTTTAAATAAACTTCTTCATGCATGTTCTTCAGTTATCTTAACTGTCCTGTTTTATGAGAGACGAACTGCATATAATCCATGATAACGAATGCAAAGTCAAGCTGAATCTCGAACTGAATGTCATCTGCCTAGCATTAAGTTTAGTTTCATAAAATTAAATGCCTACAAAGGTCAGGATAAGCAGCTAGCATGACTGGATGTCAACAACAGTTACCTTTGTAATGTGATTACTTTATGGCTTAAGTATCATATTTTGTTTCATAGTGCCACTTAACCTTTCCTCTTTTGTCAAGCACCACTGAACAGAACAATCGTTTTGAGTACAGCCTTTATTTTCAGGGTTTCGGGCTTGTAAGAGCGTACACCGTGTCTTCTTTGGTGAATGTCATAGTGTGTCATACTTTGTAGGATTCAGGGTGTTGCTAAGGTGAGGTAGGCTAAGGAGTTCCTGGGGGGTTTCTGTGGGTTGTAAGGTGTTTAAGATGGTTGCTATGGTGTTTCAGCCTAGCAACCACCTAAAACACCATAGCAACCCCTTAACGAGACCCTAGTAACCATCTAAAACACCTTAGCAACACCTTAGCAACCACCACAAACATCCTGGTTGGCTTTACAGGTGTAGTCAATTGATTAAAAAAGTCAGATTATGCAGCTTTATAATATCTCAAACATTAACATTTTACAAATGTTAAATTATAATATCTTGAATGGTAGACTCCTTGCAGTAGTAATCGTATTGTGAGCCCTGTGTGTTTCTATAGTGGTGAGTGGATGTCGTTCCAATTGGCTAGAACAACTGGTTAGCACGTGCTACAGCAAAATGTCTTTCTTCTGTTTTTATCACAGCCAGAGTGAATAAGTGCAGTTGCCATTCGTCATTGGTTTAGAAAGCTTTAGACAGCATGTTTTTGTTAATAATTTTTAAAAAAAGCAAAATAAAGGAAAACCCCCATTTTTAAAAATACCCATATACGTGTGGACTAGGCCTTTGAACCTGTCCATATAAACACATATTTTTCTATCTAATCATCTTTAAACATAGTTTTATTTTTGTCATCATCTTCTTCTAAAACAAGCCATGTCATTAGTTTGTTAATCTGCAACAGGATTTGGGCCGGATCATGTTTAGAAAACTAGATGACTCAGTATGATCTGCTGAAATACTTTGCTGGTGAATGAAAAGGTCAAAAAGAAATGATTGAGTAACTGGAAGTATTTGTCTATACAGCGTAACATCAGGAAAAGTTACCTTGTCTAAGCTATAAATTTTCAAACTTAGGAATTTCTTCTAAATTTGTATGTAATGTATTCTTTGATCATTTCTATAGCTATGAAGCTCAAGAATTATGAATTAAAAAGCAAGTTAAATAAGTATCAAAATCTACTTTTAAAAATAAAGTTTATTTATAAAGTTGCTGAAGTGAATGTGTATTTTGTGTATATGCTATTAAGTGTTAGTATAGTTAGTTGTGCATGTGTTACATAGTGTTAGTTAAATAATTGCTACCCAGGTTAGTTAGTTCTCTTAGTAACAATCAGCTACAGTAGGTGTTTTAAATGACTAGATCAAATGATTTGTTTTTAGAAACTTACTACAGCAAATAATACATTATAACAAAAGTTATAGTTATAATAAAAAAGTCACTAGCTACATTTACATAAACCTAGTATTACACTGATAAACAGAATAATAGCCCAATCGGAATAAAAATGCATCGTGTAAACTCGATCCGGCATGATCGGAATTAATTTCTTTTCATGGGTCGTGCAAACCTTTAATAATTTTTTTAGTATGTGAATTTTTGCCATGTAAACACTTAATCTGATTGTTTCTTTCTTGTTGGAATAAATATATATTCTTTCTGCACATTTGCCCCAATGTAGGGGTAACATTAAGTGATGTGACAGGTTTTTGAGACGCAAATTTTGCTTCTATTCCTGATCAAGAAAATACATGAGAACAACTTTCACCCACCTGTCCACTGGGTCTCTGGTTGAGGAATCTGATTGGCTCGCCATTTCATAGGTAGTAAAAGATCTAACCAATCATAGGCAAGACTGAATTCTAGTAACCAATCAAAACACAGAAGGCGGGATTTATCGGAAAAAGGTAGGAAGCCTAACTTACAGTCAAAGTTGGAGAAAAGTTTTCTCCTGTTATACTTTTGGCAGATTGAGCAGGTTAATGCACATTTCCTGAGATGAGAATCCATGTAAACAGTTCAGTTAGAATCTCTATTCGTAATACTTTTCATCTGGAAACATAGCTACTGTCACATCCTGAAGTAATGAGGGATACGGCAGGTCACATTGTAATTTGGAGTAGAATGGAAAGACTTTGTTTTTTATGTTTTCTATTAAAAAAAAGCATTATGTCTAAAATATATTAAAAATAAGGTTCTTTTCTGAAAATAATAATAACAAAAATGCATGGACCAGGAATAACTGCTGTGTTCTTCGGTAATAAAAGTAATGAAAGTCTCCAGAAAGAAAAAGTATGAAATCCATTCTCGTGTTCCGGGCCGTGTTAGTCAGGGCTACATCCTTCTGCAAAAGTGCCTCCTAAGCAAGAACACCACAATGTACATTGATCTTGCCTTTAGGCAATAATCCATATATATATATATATATACACACTCTATATAACTGCTGAAAAAGCCAAAGCTGGAAGTTTAAGTGTCAACGACTAGAACTCTGCGTGTGATTTTTAGGAATCAGTACATGAAGTCATCCATTTATTCTGTGGCTTCAGCTTATCCCTGAGTTACTCCTCTGCTGACCATATGGCTTTATAATATTCTCACTCACATTCAGCGTGATCTCATCACTGTTTGCACAGTTAGCATGAGATTAGCCATGTGTCACACAGCCTGGTATTCATGTTGGTTTTACTCATCGTTTAAGCACGTTTCGCCCCGAGACACGACCAGCAGTTTGTTCACTCAGTCTTGGTTTATTTTGACACTGGATTCAGGCCTGCACAGCAGTATTTTATGTAAGAAGTTGCCATGTTTAAGCCTGCACATGGTGGTTTTGCACACACACACACACACACACACACACACACACACACACACACACATCTGTTGCAAATGACATATAATCCCCTTGAATAGTCACTGATCTTCTTATCATACACCAACTTGCTGCCTTAAAGCCCTTTATTCTTTTCCTGGAGGATACTTTTCTTTTTTTTTTTCAGCGATCATGTGACAACGGATTCGTTAGCCCATCAAATGAGCTTAAATTATTACAAACTTCACAAGATCCCATGATTTAACTTTTAATCCTCCTCTTGTTCTCTTTGCTTTCTTTGTTTCTTTTAATGCAACAATAGTCTTTGTTTTATACTGTTAAGTTTCTAGGGTTTTCTAAGATCTTAGCATGAACATATGCTACTGTACATTCTAGAACTATACTGGAGATTTCCAAACTATAAAATAACACATATGGAATTAGATAATTAAGTACCAACAACAACGACAACAGTTTAAAGAACTTTTCTGGAACACTTCTTGCAAGGCATTCTTTTAAGCATGTCAAGCGCATTTGTAAAAGCCATCAAGCTCCATGATGAAACTGTCTCTCATGAAGACCTTCCCAGGAAAGCAAGACCAAAACGTTACCTCTGCTGC
>JAQMYG010000003.1:5758050-5769621 GCA_030014215.1 Clariallabes teugelsi | reverse complement strand
AGAGCAGAAGTAGCAGATATACATCTCAATATCAACTGTTCAAAGGAGATTATTGTGTATTTTGGACGCATTTAGCAGTGTTTTACTGTGTAGAAAGAAATAAAGGACATAAGAAAACACTGAATTAGAAGGTGTTAGACTGGTAGTGTATATAAATCCATTATTTTCTTCAATCCTGGAGGTTATACAATATAGGGCTCTCCATTACAGTTTGCTTGTTTATAGCTGTTTATTTGTAAACAAAGAGCAAAGCACGATGTTATTAAAAAGGAAAAACGAACAATATTAATGCAGTCTGTTAATTAATTTACTATGAGTACAGTATATCCTACATTGATTTATTGCTCATACATTGCAGCAATTCACCAAAGCTAATAATACTGTTTAACGGAAAAATCATACTTACTGTACATGTAGTAGTGGACTACCAGGCCAAATAGACGTTTTTTGCTTTGATTAAAGCACACGATACGGTGGTAAAGTTCATGTGTAAAAATGATTCCTGTAATATTCCCATGAATAAAAGCTCCATAATTGTGACAACCAGGTCATTCGTTCATTCAGGTCGTCAGCTGACTTAATTTTATTGCCACAGACCATAACGGTGAATCCCTTCCTTCCTTATCCTGACGTGCCCCCATCACCCTGGAATAGGTACTGTACAACCTGGATTTCTATGATCACATGACCTTTTATACTTGCTCCAAAGTCCATCAATCTTTATGCTCCCTAGCAAACTGAATGTTTTTTGTTCCTGATTAGTCCCACTAATAAGTGGTTTTCCTATGACCACACAGCTGTTTAATCCTAAGCTCTCCGCTATTAAACATACTGTAGTTTTGATTTCTATAATGAACTTTGGAAGACTCTTCTCGAAATGTCTCATTGAAATTATTCTCAAGCTCCGATCCCGGTTCTTTCTGAAACTGCAGGTCATGACCGCGACGATCCGAAACGCCCGCCTCCCCTCAATAGACCAACCTCAGGTTTTCTTTGAACCTCATGTACACTAGATTACAGCGTGTCAAAATAATTGAGACCTTGTTAAAATTATTAAAGAGCTACTTATTTATACGGATCGGTGTTGAATGATGTGCGTTTCCTTTGCGTTGTTTTATGTGGCTCTATTTCCATAACCAGCGAGCCCTTTGTGCCTCATCAGCAGATTTCCCCCCTCTAATAGAAAAGCCATAATATGACCAAATTGTCTTTAAGCCGCGCTAGATGTTTTCCCGTCAGCCCAGGGTCTTCCTTTTTGCCAGATACAACGGTGGGGAAGCAGGCTGTCTAGACAGATAGTCTTTGATGTGTTTTTGTTGAAAATACTCTACTGTCTTCGTCTGTAATTCTGTATTTATTTACTCCAACCAGCGTCTCCAAGTCCTGGGGTCTCATCCTTTATTTTTGTACACACACACTCTCTCACGCACACACGTTTGTCTTATTATCCTTTTGAGGAACTTCTGTTGACATAATTACAGTACTAATGAAGCTACGCCTACATGAAAATTCAACTCTGACATTAATTTCCAGAAGAAACAAACTTTAAAAAACGTATAGTTTCTATTTACGTTGCTGTATGTATGCATATATGAAATTTGACATGATTTGATTTTTAATAAGCAGCTACGTGCCACTCATCCACACCTCTGTCCACTGCCAATGTTGCCAGATTAAGCCGGATCCCCCATAACTATGCTATTTTTGCTTCATGCCAAAAGAAAATGGCCATGGGCTGGAGGTTGTAATTTGTCAAAGTGACATTTCAAGGCTGATTTACAGTGAACTGGGGTGAGTTTTCAACCGCAATTTGGACTGGAAACAGTGCATCAAATCTGGCAAGAACTTATTGAACTTGCTGAACCTCTTGTCGAACAGTCATTATAAACTCCGAAGAAATCAGATACTGAAAGACGCTGTTGCTTGTTGCTTGTTGTTATTGTCGTACATAATTCAAGACTATTGCGGTTTGGAATGGTGCTTTCAACAAGACACGTTGTTACGAGGCAGAGGCGACGGTTGTAAGGGAAAAGCTGCATGAGATGACATGGTGAAGAACCCACGCCCTCCTGGGTGACACTGGATAAGGGGATTAGAAATCACTGCAGTATGTACAGGTAAGAGAAGTGTAAAGATAAACAGCTTCTTAACAGGATATTAAGTATAATCCGATTGTTAATCCCTGATTTAGCACAAGACAGAATTTATGATTACAGCAACAGCTCTTGAGAAAAAAAATCTGTTCTATATACATACTGTATACATGTATCTAGTGTTTTGAGGTAAGATTATTAACAGTAGCTGGACACTCGGGTATTAAACTGTTTTTGGAAAGTGCAAATCTTTTGCATGTTTGTGTTCAATTAAGCCCACGAAAAGACCACGAAGTTCCCAGAGCATCCTAGAAATATTGAAGAATGCAGTGGGAATGGGGTCAAAATGTAGAACCCAGTATTTACACTAATTTCTCAGAAATAATGACGTGCTGACAACCTGCATGCCATAAACGTGGTAAGCATCAGAAGAATGGAATATGAACTTTAATGTGGTCGTCCACAACATGGCCTGGACCTACTGTACCATGACCATAGCACAAGCCTGGAGACGTCATTATGAGAACTCTATTGACATAGCAACAATGCAGAGACATCCCTATGACAACCCAGTCAGGACGCCATACAATCTTTCCCGTCTACGGCATGCTTGTAAGAGGTGTTCGTTACGCCTTTAACTAATCAATCCCGTCATTACTACGTCCTTATTAGGTTCTTCTTGCGTCTTGCCTCGACCATATTCTGCAGACTTTTTTGAAACGCCCGAAGTCAGGAGAGCTACTACCACACCATTCTTATGTGTTCCTGGCAAGTTCTTTCTTAGTTCACCCAATTATCCGAGGACGGTGTAGGAACACGGATAAGTGTGACGTGGTTTTAACAGCAGAAGTTCTGCAACTTGAACTAGAACACACTGTCGCCTTGCACCTTCAGGGTCGAGGGTTCAATCCCTGCCTTGGGTCTGTGTGCATGGAGGTGGCATGTTCTCCTCCAACAGTCCAAAGACAAGCAGGTTAAACCAATTTGTAGTTCCCAAATTCCTCATAGTTTTGTGAATGAAAAATTTTTTTTTCAATTTTTTTCTGCTTATTTATATAAGATACTCACTCACTCATCTTCTATACCGCTTTATCCTGTATTCAGGGTCGTGGGGTCCTGGGGCCTATCCCAGGAGACTTAGGGCACGAGGCGTGGTACACCCTGGACAGGGTGCCAATCCATCCCAGGGCACACTCACACTCACTCACACACTCATTCACACACTACGGGCAATTTGGGAACGCCAATCAACCTAACCTACATGTCTTTGGACTGTGGGAGGAAACCGGAGTACCCGGAGGAAACCCACCAAGCACGGGGAGAACATGCAAACTCCATGCACACAGAGACGGGAATCGGGCCTGGGCCGGGAATCGAACCCGGACCCTGGAGGTGCAAGGCGACAGTGCTAACCACTACACCACCGTTCCACGTATATAAGATACTGTACAGTACTTTTCTAAACTTTTTGAGTGGTAGATATTCATACTGTAACTCATGGTTTTACTATGCAAAGGACTCTTCATAGATTTTTTGATATTTCACATTTTTTTTCTTTAATCAAGTTGGTTTTATTGTATAAAAGGCAATTAAATTAATACAATTTCTACAATACTATTTTTTTGTGTTATCCATGATTGTCACCTTGAACGTAATTCACTTAAAACCGTTGTACGCACCAATGATTGTTATTAATTCAATCTCGCTATTGTGTGGCTCACTTTAACTAATAAAGAACTTAACGACCCCCTCATTCAGCATTGGACAACCAACGCTTTCATCCGGTCAAGGACCACTAACTTCCCCTGCTCCTCTAATGAAATCTCGGTGTGCGGAACGGTTCCACCCCCTTGTTTTTGGTCCGTCTCACGTTAGACCCTTTCATTGTTCTTGCAAGGAAGCATCTGGCATGAAGAAACAGATGCTGACAGGTTTATCTAGAGATGTGGCAAAAGCGTTTGGAGGCGTATCTTAGAGAAAAGGCTGTGTTTTATATCACAGGTGCTTTCAAAGTCTTGCCTAATACTGTACATAAACACGAAAGCATAACAATCTATTTTTGATCGATGAACCATGTGTGTTTTGACATGGACGGTCGATGATGGACACGCATCAGCGATAAATCTCGTGTCACGGGATTTCGTTAACCTCCGTATATAGAGCAGTGTCTGGTGCGTGACATGTATCTGAGCTGAAATATGTTTCACCGTGTTGCGTAACCTTGCAGCGAGACACCGTGGGTGGAGATGGGGAGAGAACAGGCCAGCGGGATGATCTCGGAGGAATGTGCCCTGAGCTCTGAGCTTTAACTTCTTTAAGCCGTCGTCCTCGGCTTGCTCATCGGCTTGCTCATTTTGATTCATACACATTCACATTTCATACAAACTTTCATAATTCTTTTGATTGTGTAAAGCTGCTTTGCGACAATGTCAATTATTAAAAGAGCTATACAAATAAAATTGAATTGAATTGAATTATCCTGTCTAGGGTTTCAGTGGGCTTATAGCCTATCCCAGAGACCTACTGTACAGTAGGTAGGGGCACCTTGGATGGGGTGCCGACCCTTGGTAGGGCACAAAAACACAAGACAATTTGGAAATGTCTTTGGTCTGTGGGAGGAAACCAGAGTACCCTGAGGAAACCCATGCACCGAACATGCAAACTTTACACACACTGGAGGTGAAATTCCAACCACCAACCCTGGAGGTACGAGGCGACCTGGAGGTACTGGGCACTAATACACCATTCTGCAGTTTAAAAGAAATTTAAAGAAATTCATTCAGATATATTTATTAAGGCATTTAGTTCTGACTTCTAAATTGTCCATATGGAAATGCAGTCTGATCGAGCCTAAAAATTATTATTAATTATTAATAATAATGATCAATAATCATTACTATTTTGTTTTATTTCATCATATGTCCTATGTGTCAGGAAAAATAAGAGATTTCATTAACTTTTTCATATTTTTAAGCCACATCTTGCTGCCTGTAACAATTCTTTTGATTTAACCCAAAGACTTACTGTACGAAGACTTGGTCATTGAAAATAAGAACGTATCAAGACTTACCAATTGAAGACAAAGACTTAGAAAAACTTCCAAAGATTTAAAGATCGAAGCCGAACAACTTACGAAGATGTAAGAGGGCTTGTTGAATGAAGACAAAGAATAACGGTGATTTGATGATTGGAACCGAAGGCTTACAAAGACTTTGGAAAACGTGTTGATTGAAAAAGAAGAAGACTTCTGGATTGAAATCAAAGGGTTACAAAGACTTATTCAAAGCCTTAAGAAGATTTGTTGATTGAAGACAAAGACTTGTTTTTCCCATTATGTGGCAGGTTTGAGCACAAGCGGGGCATATTGAGTGATGGAATATCATTCATTAGACATTCATAAAAAATAAAAAAAAACATTAAACACTTACTGAGGATGTGAGAATTAGTTTACACAAAATAGCAAATACACTATACTGTATACTCACTGGTTTAAAAACATGACCCGTCATATCAAGTCAAAACAATCCAAAACAATGTTTTAAAGCACTTTAACGAACACTATCCAAGCTGGTGACTTCAGTTGGAATAAAAAAAAAAAACAAATTGTTTTGCTGTAAAACCATGTGGCCGGTGGAGTTATTTCCAGGGCTGGCAGGGAAATCCTGGTGTCACAATAAGGGCTGAGGTTTCCCTCTTTCTTACTACATTACATTACTAGAATCCACATTGAACTATTATAAAAATAGGATTTTGATGATGTTTTTTTTTTTCTAAGAACATTCTCGTAAACAAAATCCCACTGGCCGTATCTCAGCCATTGAACATGATACAGCAATAAACCTGGTATTGGACAAGAAATCTGAAAATGTGCATAAAATTTGACAAATACCTGATTGGATGTGATGGGTCGCACATGTTCGAAGGATACCAATAGATAAGCTCACTCCCCCATCGTCTATACCGCTTCATCCTGTATAGAGGGTGGTGGGGGACTTGGGGCCTATCCCAGGTGACGTAGGGCACGAAGCGGGGTACACTCTGGACAGGGTGCCAATCCATCACAGGGGGCACACACACACACACACTCACATTCACACTACGGGCAATTTGGGAACGGCAATTAGCCTGATCTGCATGTCTTTGGACTGTGGGAGGAAACTGGAGTACCAGGAGGAAACCCACCAAGCACGGGGAGAACATGCAAACTCCATGCACACAGACACCCAGGCGGGAATTGAACCCGGACCCTGGAGGTGCACAAATTCTGAACATGGTATCGATTGTTACCAGTGCGTTTACTAGCCGTTCAATACTGTATTGCTTGTGAATGAAACAGAGGTAAACCCTAACGCCCCACAAATCTCTCCAGGACTGGATTTGCCTTTGTGTTGGTGTAAAAGTGGCTTACTGCTTGGTTATCGAATCTTGAGTCAATGAAACAGATTGTAAATTGCAATGTCAAGTTAGAGGTCAAGTCCCTGAAGAGCTACAGGAGCCGTGTGTGAGTGAGAGTGGGCTGGATGGAATAAAAAAAAACGAACAGGCTTTCGTTCTCAGGATGTACAGCCATTCTACGCAGAACACTTCGCTCGCACCAGTTTAGACTAGGAATACAAACGCATTCAGACATTTTCCTTCTAGATATTAATTATTATTCATTTGATTTATGAACTGTGAGTAAAGAGGCTGAAAAAGTATTCCGACAGAACATTATGTATCTCATTACTTTGTGGGCTCGATTTCAATAAAGAACACGTCTTGAATCTTCCATTGTGGTGACATACATTACCGAAGACACAGGGTCTGACGGTGTTAGTAAATGTAATTAGAAATCACTCTAGCGTTTTAAAGCTAGTCTACGGCGTATGCTGGAACAGCCTTCATAAATTACACCCCTAGTCATTTCCTTTTAGACTGACATTTCTCTTTAGGAGGTTGAATGGAGACCAAGACCCCGTTTTATTCAGTGTCGTGCAGGGAAATGTCAGTCGAGAATGAAAATCGTGGCTTAACAGACTGAACCTTAAGGCTGACCAGCAGGGTCTGGTTTGGCAAACACCGTCCCATCTGAAAACTCGCGCATCGTCGGCTGGAATCCATTGGAAAAAAACAAAATCAAAGACACGGACTTTGCCCCATTAATGTTCTTGTCATCAGTTTCATATGGCTAAGCTGTTTTATGTCAAAATGTTCTGGAGATGATGAGATATTCCCTGGCAGTTAAAACGTCAGCTGATCCCAGCTGAAAACTTCTATTGTGGGAATGTCTGCTCTGTTGCTGGAAACACGCTGTATATTTTACCTACGTAGGATACAGTAATACTTCTACTACAGTCACAGCAGTCCTGAATTTTTAAATCTGATTGGTCGGAAAGGTGTGTTTTGCCAACTGCAACTCTGTGTGTACAGTATAAAACATTTAATCTTATCATGATGTTATCCTGCAGTTTCCATAGTAACCGCTGATTCACTGGGAATTGTATTGCAGATGCTCTACATGAATGAAATTGATAATAAAAAGAAATAGCTAATAAATACGAATTCAATCATAAATCAAATTAAATTCATAACCATTGATATTTCGAAGCTCATCCTTACAAAGACCATTTTTAGAAGGAGTCTCCAGTGTCAGTCTGACGGTTTTCCATCATTCACAGTCATTAGGGTGGCACAATGGCATATTGGTTCAAGTCCCGCCTTTGGGTCCTTGTGTGGCGTGATGCTCCATGCTTGGAGGGTTTCCTCTGGATATTCCTGTTTCCTCCGAAGACATGCGGAGTAAACTAATTGGCATTTCCAAATTGCCAGGAGTGTGCGAGTGTGTACATATGCATGCTGTGATGAACTGGCCTAAGTCCCTGGTTAAGGCACAGCCCTGTACAGGATAAATTAAAACTTCAGGGCAATGCTGTAATTGGAAAATAATCAACTTCAGGCTGCTAACAGTAACTCAGTAACTTTACGACCCTAAGGTTGAAAATGTTCCTACAGCAACACATCCCCAAGAACATGATTATATTATTAGTCCACATATTAAAGCTTCTTAACAAAGAATTTTAATATCTGGTGCGCACAAGCTGTTACTGGTTTAAATAAAAATAAATAAAATCACATGTACCAGATTGGGTTGTCAGATACACGGACATGCCATGGCTTATTTATCAGCATATGAGAGTCAGATACTCTGCTTTTGAAGTCTCTCCAGAGAAGTAGTGTAGCATCAGTGGTACAGAAACCTGACTCGTGTCCCAGTCCGGGTTGGAGCTGGGTGGTTGAGATGATCTTTATGAAAACGGCATTCTTTTTCGTCAGGCTCCACCATGGGTATAAGCTTCGATCGGTGCTGCATCACGTTAAAGGGGAAAAACAAGATTTGCGCTCGTGGAAAAAAATTTCAGTGTTCAAGGTCCTTTTTTTATTTTAATAATGACTTTAGTTTGTGTGGGCTTTTTGAAGAATGTTTCTATGGCTAGGAGGGATGTAAATAGGATGTGTTTCTAATTGTAGAGAAAGAATAATGTATTATGAAGTTAAAAAATATCATCTGGCCTGGAAAGATAACGAGTTTGGATGGTCGATAGATAACTAGATAAATAAAAAAAATAAAAAAATAAGATGTTTATGGCTGTTAGTGTTTAGGACTAAAGCGGGGATCTGGATTAAATTTGACATGTTAAAGTTGCTTTTGGGAACGTCATTCACATGCATCCTCAGATTCTACTCCTTATTACTGTACATCCTGCCTGGTTTTTGCTTTTAACACTTCTAGATGTTCTCTCAATTACAAATGTTTGGTGATGTTCTGGAGCAGTTTTTCATTTGACAAACATTCGACTATATTAGGCAAATGGGACACAAAAGAGGACAGGAAAGATGGGGATGAGGTGAAAGGTCATGATGGGCCAGCTGGCCGTCTGATTGACCCCTGACCCTGACGCTTACCCGGTAGCCCCCATGTGATTGAATTGAATGCCGAGGTCTGTCTAAGATTCAGTCTGTGGATCATTAATCCTAGTTGGCTTACAGTAATTTATACCAAATGTTAAATTTAAAATCTAATATGTTGTTTAATTTTCTGTTACAGCAGCTCTGACAGTAGATCCGGTCTCAAAGGTTTATAATAATGCACTCATTTGTTTCTAGTGGAGGAATTAATTTAGAGGAACTTGTATAGCAGGAATTAATGAGTTTCGCAACCCATTCCACAGTATTAACTGGAAATCTAAATGGAATAAAAAAAAAAGTAAGCCATTGTTAATAGCAAAATAATGGGATTGACAAATTGCTGAGGAATAAAATTCTTTGCATTGTGCTGTTTTTAGAAACCTTGAGTGTTTTATCGTAACAAGCCTAATTTATTCTTACAAAAAAAGTTAAATTAGGCCCTTTAGATACAAGATATTTCCATTTTACAAATACTAGCACTGGGTATGAATGTAAGGGGCGTTCAAGTCAAACCGGGACTTGTGATGGACTTTCTCAAGCGTACAACCGATTGACATTTACAAAATACTTAAAGCACATTGCGATGATGAGACTCTTGGCCGTAGGTCTGTGAATGCCAATCCCGTCCGAGGTGGCTCGGAGTCCACTGCAGCCGTTCAAATAAACACTTAGCGAGTGGAACCTCTGATCCTTGTAGACAGACTTGCAGAAGAGATGCATCTGTTTGAGGTAACTGTACACACAATCACTGTACACACCAACACCACTTGCACATTACAGGGAGTTATTGCCACATCCACCGTACAGTCCCGACCTCACTCCAAGCCATTTCCACATGCATGGGTTAATAGTTAAAGGAGTTCCTGGGAGGCCGGATTTGAGACGTGAACCAGTCAGGCTGATCATGGCTTCTTTCCACATTGACGGTATCAAAGCACTAGTGAAATAAGTGCTGGGATAAGTGTATTAGTGTAGCAGGGGATTATACAGTATATAGAGAAATAAAGATAGTTTTTACTCTCAGAATTTTTGTAAAAACAAAAAACAAAAAACCTTTAGTTAATGTGATTAGAGGAAAAGATCTTGTGTTTGTAGTGCAGACTTCATATCAGGTTTAAAAATATTGTATAAATATGTTCACTGTATGAATATCAACCTAATGTTAATCTAAAATTGGAGAACTAGGAAGAACAGTAGTCCTTTAGATAATAATTTGTTAGATAAATTCTCTTCTAAGTATCTAAGCATATAATATGTCTTAGTGGCAATATGTATCATGATTATATTGCTGTTAATTACGTTTACAGTATATTAAGTGATGATAAGAGTGGGTTAGTGTTACCGGTGTCCTTGTTTAAGCAAGGTTTACAGGTATGCCAAAGTGTACTACCTAAAGGATGTCCATTCTACAGTAGGTAATCCTATCAGATTGACCTTTATATGATTCTAGTCCCAGTGGCTATTTCTTTCCTAGCAACACTCCTGTTTTATGATGAATAAATGTCTGAATACATTTATTTTTTTTGTCAGTCAGTGTTAAAATACAAGCCAACAAAATTTCATTCAAAAGTTACAGTAACATCTGGAGGGAATTCCAGTTTAGTCTCCACCCAAAGATAAAAACAAAAGAGAAAAAGCAGTTTGTTTTCTGTGAAAAATTGCACTTGCATGACCAACAGTGGTTAATCAACCTCTGTGACAACCAGCTAGAAGAGTCGATTGAAGCACGCCATGCCAAGGAGTCAGGGAACACTGCCGTGAGCAAACTGTTTGCAAAATGTTTACAATGTCAGGTCAACTGAACGAAATCACAAAAAGTCAAACAGACTATAGGTTAGATGTAAAAACAGGGGGGGAAAAGAGGACATTTGACATCTAAAATGACACCTAGGCTTACGAGAGTGAGGCCAACATCCTATCTATTTCCAAACCTGCTAAATGTTGAGATCATAACAAAAAGTCCAGTCGTGTGAAAAATGCTAAACATCTGGGGTACAAGCGCTGAGCCTTACGCCACGCGATATCGCAATTCTGGCTTGGGTTCCCAGTGCAGACAGTAATTACCCACCTGGAAGGGGTCCGCGATCAAATGAGCTGTGCTGCCTTATCAACCGATCAGCGATAGCCATGAATTTAGAAGGAGGTCCCGTCGTGCAGTGGGCCCGCTGACCCTGTTTTTCCTTTATAATCGCAGTTATCTTTCGTTCAACCATAAATGGTGCAGAAAGCCGACAACGTCAAATACTTGAATACAAGACTCGTCTCGATTGTTGGGTTTCTTCAGGAGCAGAACCTGTTCTGGCCTCATAAGTGAAGGGTTCCACACCAAATGGACTGTATAGGAAATGTCCAGAATATGGACAAGTCTGATAACACTTTCTGGCATGAAGTTCAGTCTTTATATCTACGATAGTCTTAGACGTCATAGCATCATGGAATAAGAGTAACCTAATGTCCGTACGTTAGTGATGCGCGGGTCGGGTATTTTTCCAACCCGCGGGTCCCGCTTTTATGAAATTATTTGGCCCGCCCC
>JAQMYG010000003.1:5718882-5741472 GCA_030014215.1 Clariallabes teugelsi | reverse complement strand
CAGCCCACAAATTAAACAAGAAACAAACAAACAAAAAAAGTTTCATGCCAGACTATATACAATTAAATAGAAATCAACAAATAAAAAACATCAGCACTTCTAAACTTTTAGAATGTATTTTTATTATTATGTTTGTTTTGCCCACAAATTAAATACGAAACGAAAAACAACAGAAAAACTTTTTATGCCAGACTATTATATTTTTTATTATTTTGGTTATCAAAATTGAATATTTTTACAACTGAGCATAATATTTGGATGCCTATCATTAAGGTTTATTTTTTTTACTTTATGGTATTTCTACTCATTTATAATCAATTTAGTTTTAACATCATAGCGATGAGTAATTTTTTGGAAAAAGGCAACTTTTCATGACATGAAAATTTCATAAAAATAAATAAATAAATAAAAGAAAGAAACTGGATAAATTGTTCAACCAATTTGTCTCACACGCTCATTCACATACTACGGGCAATCTGGGAACGGCAATTAACCTAATCTGCATGTCTTTGGACTGTGGGAGGAAACCAGAGTACCCGGAGGAAACCTACCAAGCACGGGGAGAACATGCAAACTCCATGCACACAGACCCCGAGGCGGGAATCGAACCCTCGACCCTGGAGGTGCAGGGCGACAGTGCTAACCACTGATGGCTGCACGAACACGCTGCTATATTATCAATTTGACGCTTGCAAAATGCATTGCATCTATATGGCATCCTCATGAATAGGTACTCAGGTACTATGCCTAAATTTTTGAAAAGTGTTGCCAGTAGTTAAAATTAGACATCGCAGTACAATCCTGTCGCTTTGCCCTCAATCTGAACCTTGGCTTGGCATCACCGTTCTTTTCTAGTTGTATATTCTATTCATTGCAATATATACTAAGCTTGCGATATACACAAACCACACTGATGTTGTTCCTGGAACAGTGCAATTATAATCTTTTAGCAGAAACACTTTGGCTCTTTATTTCCCTTTGCATTGCATCATACTGTTCTCTGCTTTACTTCATGGGGAGTCCGTGTCACTTTTGAAACAGTGCCAGCACACTCTCCGATGGCTGTGTGTATTTTGTAATTTCCTCTTATTGAACATAACACTTAGCCAGCGCTACTGACTGCCTCTGTCACGTTGACGTAATGCTCCATGTGGTTCATATTCAAGACAATACTCGCCTTTATACAGTATAATAGTACATGCATGTCTTAATGAAAATGTCACGCAACACATATAACGTGATGTAGCTATACTGTGATTTATCAGTGAGAACAAAGACCTTTGAAGGACGTCTTTTTGGCCAGTGTGAACATTTTTAATGTGTTGCTTCAAAGATATAGAAAAGACGGATATCACTGTCATGCACAATCCATCAAATTTAGGATTAAAAAAAAAAGGAATATACAGTACACAGCACTCGACCACACCGGTCGTTATTTAATAATCTTTTAGTAAAGTTATTGTGTGTTGATATTTTTGTCACACAAAATCAAAGTTTTCAACCCGAATTTAAAAAGTTGCGATAACATTGATTTTCTTTTCCCTGGCATTTATCTATACATAGCAATTAGATGCATGTTTACGGCACAATCGATTTGCATATAACGATTTGCACAAAAAACAAAATGGCAAAAAAAAAATCGTAGTAAGTGGTAAGTCTTCCAAAGATCCAGCTCAGCCACAGCAGGGAATTAATCGTCTCCTCTAGACACTAACAATCCCTCCTTTTATAGGGCGCCATTACTTTTGCGCTGATTGAAAAGCTATTTGTATTAATTAGTTATGTAATTAATATGAACAATTTCACAAATTATGATGTAATTTAAATAACTGATTTAAATGAGACAATGTGTCCCATCTTTAAAATTTTTGCCATTTTCACAAATTATTCCATTGAAAGCTGATCAGTTGAGCTTTAAATAAATAGGTTTTTCTTTACATTATACTATATTTATACTTATATTTATACTTATATTATAAGTCAAACCTGTATGGTTGTGCGAGTAAAAACACTCCCTTTATTTCTCTATATAATTCACTGCTACACTAATGCACTTATCCCATGTGTCACTAGTGCTTGGACACCATCAAGGTAGAAAGTTTTCTCAGTACACCTTATAATCATATAGCCATGATTGGACTGCCTGCTTTATGTCTGAAATGCTGGCCTCCCAGGAACTCCTTTAATGCCCCAAAGGTGTTAAAATGACTATGTACTGGACTATATCTCCCAACCGAGTTCTTGTAATGTGCGAGTGGTGTTGGTAAATGATTTTGGTCACAGCTCTTACAGACAGATGCGCCTCTTCCACAAGTTGCATGTTCATGGGAACGACTAAAGTGGGTTCGGAGACAACTCAGCCAAGTTCGTCATTCACGGATGTGCAGTACACTTTCTTTAAAATGTTTGCACCATTCAAATGTTTTACTGCGGCTAATAATCTCATCACCGTACCATGCTTTTAAATATCATGCCTTCGTTCACTAGAAGTTACATCACAAGTCCCGGTTTGACTCGAACACCCCTTGTACGTATTATAAATTTGCACAAACTCAGTTCTTGTACAATACAACTTTGTTTTTTTTTGTTTTTTTGGCTTAGACAATGGATTTTTATGAATCCCATATTTCTTGTCTAAATATTCTTACATTAGTTTGTATCCAGCATGATAAATGAGGTTCAATTTCTGTTTATGGGGCAATTTAAGTAAAGCCAGGCCCGGCCTAGTAATGGGCATCAGACGTTGCTCACAGAGTGCCTTCAGAGTCTGGCTGTGTTGGATACAGAATGCCACTATTTCGGTGAATTTGCTTTGCTAATTGTTTTGTTTAGAGGCCATTTTGAATGAAGTAGTAAACCAATGATGCAGTGGCACTTGCCAGCTGGACGTACAACCCGAAACACTGATTACGACCGTCAGAACCACACCGCACTTCCAGACTCTTGGAAGTCCCCCTGATATAAAAAGACTTTTCTTAGTCGATCAAGAAATCAAGCAAAATCTTGGCACCCAGCAATCAAGAGTCATGAGGAACACCAGTGCGCCACTCATCCTCCTGTGCCAACACTTTTGTATGCGCTTCAGTGTTTCCATCTTTTCTCTCCTTAATCTTAAGTTATTTGTTTGAAGCCTTCGTCCAGCCCTTTCTAAAAGACCACACAAACCCCTCCCAGCCAATTTCTGCCCTCACCTTTACTTTAATGGAGTTCTCATTGTGTCACACTCCCAAAGAAAAGAAAAAAAAAAAAAGCAGAAACAGCTGCTTCTTTGTAGGGGTCCAGCTTTAGCACTGTCTCGATTTCTCACCCGCGGTGAAAAGGATCGAGTGACCATTTAGGCAGAAAAACATTGTCCTTCTGGGGATGATGGAATGATCAGAAATTGTGGTTTTGTTTGTGAATTATCTTACATGTGCCTATAGACATATCAGCACGTGTTGTGTGTTTAAGCCTTGCTGTGTGAGGGGAAAAGCAAGTAATGCAACGTGGATTTATGTAGGAATTCAGGAACGTAGATGTGAGAAAAGTTTCTGGATTATTTGACCCACTTACGCTCGAGACATTGGTGAACTTCTGAACCGGCCAACAGATGTCTGTTATTATGCTCGCAAATGCGAACTGACTTTTTTTTTTTTTTTTTAAGTACTGGCGCATGTCTTTAGAGTCTGTAGTCCTGAGATAAAGGTGATAATTAGGGTTTGTTGCACTCTTTCTAAAAAAAAAATAAATAAATAAATAAAAATGTTTTCATCTACTACCCTAAAGGTTTTTTTTTTTTTTGTAGAGAAATAAGAGAAGTTGGGTCGCATGGTAGCATAGTCGGTATCAGTGCTACCTCTGTAGCTTTAGGGTACTCCATTTGATTCTGGACTGAGGTTGCTGTCTGTTTTGAGTTTCACAGGTTTTCTGCATTTCTGAGAGGTTCGTCTTGAGGTTCTCCAATTTCCTTCATTCTCCCAAAACAGGCCTGCTGAGAGACTATTCTAAATTCCACCTAAGTGTGAATGTATATGGATGTGAATGCATACACATCTACATACACATAAACTGGCATCCCATTCTGCATATGTTCCCCAGTCCTACAGGTATAACCACTGGATTCTTCATAGCTATTATTTTTGAATATTAGTCAATCGGTTAAAAATTTTAATCCTGTTAATCACAATTAATTAATTTAATTTTTAATTAAAGTCTCTCGAACAGGACCAGAAGTGGCTGGGTAGTATGGGGCGTGGCAACCCACTGACATTGAGACTCGAACCCGGATCATCAGATCTAAGGAGCGATACCCTAGAGTCTTGACCACCTGAGCCACCACTCCCACAGCTTACAGTTAATGTATTCTTGTAAAAATAGTTCCCCATATAGGTAGCTCGAGCACACAAACTTGCATCTGCAAGCTTTTTATAATGATGTTCAGCACAACTGGTGATGTTTCCTCGTGACAGTATTATCCGCGTTAAACATGCCTATACAATATCGCACACAGCTGGGTAACCACACTGTGATTATGGGAAGCCATTAAGGTCAAACTTGGCCATTTGTAAACTTGTAAAAGTAAACTTGGCCAAAATTGTCATGTGTTGAAATTTCCAGATTAATCTTGTTAACACGTTATATTGACAGCCCTAAATACAACATAAAATGGTTAGATTTGAGAGTGCGAGTGACCTCTGGGTGCCCTTTCAGTATCTGGTGGCACTCATCGTAATCAAGGGCATCTTACCACACACTGAAACATGCCCTTGAAATGGTGGCTTTCACAACATTAGCGTTTCCCAGAAACCGCTGTATTGAACATGTAGATGCAGTTTCGCCAGAGCGCGGGAGTGAAATGTTCAATTTTAGCTTTCAGTCCTGGGTGCCTTTTAATCCTTCATCCTTGGTAACCTAATAATGCTTTACATTATTGCTCCGTAGAATCGCAAATATTTGATATGCACGGAAGAAGTGAGCCAACTTTCTGACACCTAAGTAAAAGAAACATGTCAGTCCTGCCAGGGTTTAAATGAAATCCAACGACTTGTGTTTCTTTCCTTGCCTATCTTGTGTCAAGTAGTCAGAATAGTCACCAATCAGGCCGGCAACCAGAAGGAAATGTTTATGTTAGAGTGCTGAGCAGGAGCTCGTATTCTCTGCTAGACTGAGACCCCGAGCGGAGTGAGCTGTCCTTGTGCTTTCTTTAGTCACGCCAAGCCTTCATGGAAAATCGCTTTGTCCATGAGGCACGTCCTCACTCGAACGCTTTGCTGCCTCAGGTTGGAACCGTCACCGCGCTTATGACTTCTATCACGCTAGCGTGGGAGGCTTAGCATGTGGTAAAGCGGTGTTTATTAATATAGCACCCCCTGGTAGATTGTAAAATATCTGAAGGAGCTGAGATTTAAAAAAAAAAAAAAAAAAAAAAAACATGGAACATCTCAGCTGCGCAAGCTTATCTTCCTGCAGTTCTTGTGCTTTGTTCTGTAGCTTATGGGGTTTGGGATCTAAATATATTGGGTTCATGTGGGCTATGATATAATGGCATTAGGCCTGAAGACGACTATTAAGAACATTAAGCTGTGAAAATCCTAATTGCATCAATATGTTTGTTCAAATCTGTTTTAATCTGTGCAGTTTGTCTATTTGTGCAAATGTGCATGTACACCGTTTTTATAAAAATGACTAGATAACATTACAAAATATTACAGAAGGTCTTAGAAAACTTTCTTTGCCTTTCTGTTTGCTATAAATAGTTGGAAAAGAAAATTTATTTCAAAGCCTAGCTAAAGTGTCTCTTACTCTGGCATGATTTCTGGTCTCTGGTGTGTCTGTAAAAGTCATTATGTACTCTTTGCTTGCTCCAGAGATGTAGAAATCGTCTTCACGTACAGTATGGCAGTGTGTGTGTGTGTGTGTGTGTGTGTGTGTGCTTGGATAGAGCATGTTGAAGAGAAATGAATGCCCAGTGTAATTGCAGACTTAATAGTGGGAAAGATTGTACGGTCCTGCTTCCAAAATATCTCCTTTCCTAATCTGCTGTTTTATATGTACTGTATGATACCTTTAGGTTATTTTAATGCAATGGGGCGTTCAGATCAAACCTGGACTTTTTCTCATGTGTAAAACCCATTTACAGAAGACTTCAAGCGCAGTACGGTGATGAGACTCTTAGCCGCAGTAAAACATTTGAACGGTGCAACCATTTTAAAAAAGGCCATACGTCTGTGAATGATGATACCGGATGAGAATCAGACATGAAGCAGGCATTCTATCTTGATGGTATCCAAGCACTAACATTGGTGTCGCAGGAGATTATATAGAGAAATAAAAGAAACACAATCAAATGTTCTGGTTTGACTCGAACACCCCATCATATTTAGATTATTGGGATGAGTTTATTGAGACTCTTCTTTCCACAGGTGAAAGCGAGAGATGCTGACGGTGGCTCGTTTGGCTCCGTGTCTTATTCTCTGGCCTCCGGACCTGGCAACGTGGCCCCTCCTCACTTCACCATTAGCAAAGAAAGTGGACAGATCTGCACCAGTGCAAGTCTGGACCGTGACCAGGGCCCGGCCAGCTATGACTTTGTTGTCACAGCCGTGGATGGGGTAAGTCAGTTCAACTTTACCAAATAACACCGAACATGTAACCTTACGTGCCACACCAACTTCATCGTATCCTAACCGCAAAACCATAAAACATTTTAAAACGGCATAGGAGTGTCACAAGCATTTTGATTGATTAGGCTAGTGTCTACTTTATGAATATAAATAGCCAAAAACTTCATCTGAGGAGATCACCCATAGCTATCAAGGTTGTAGACATCTTTGGGCCTCCGAGTGGCGCAGTGGTCGCCCTATCATCCGGAGATCGCGAGTTTGATTCCCGGGTGATGTTGTAACCTCTCGCGGCCGGAGGTCTCTAGAGAGAGCTGATTGGCTGAGTTCTCTCAGAGGGGAGGGATGAGAGTTACTTGGTGCTCCCACGTTAATCACGGCTCTACAGCCAATCAGGAGCTCGCGCAAGCGGAAGTAGCGGATAGCGCTTTCCTCCGAGTGTGTTACTCCGCCCCCAACGGTGCGTGAGCGAGCAGTTCGAAAAGATGTGGTCGGCTGGCGTCATGTGGTTCGGAGGAAACACGTGATAGTCTTTGGCCCTCCTGACTGAGTGGTAGTAGTAGCCTTAATGTGGGAGCCCCCTAGTGACGGGGAGGAATTGGACACGACTAAATTAGGGAGAAAATCTGGGGAAAAAAACAAACAAAAAGGATGTAGACATCTTTAGATGTCTGAGGAAACATAATTACAAGTGCATTAATGTAAATTCTTTTTGGCTTACAGAAATTATTGCAGTTAAAAGTCTCACCTATCCCAATCAAAGACGAACCCACCACTCATGGTCATGAAGGCTTATAATGTTGTTCTACTGTGTACTGTATCTACTGTATGAGATGAGATATCGGTGGCTGTATCGGAGGCAGAAGCTACTGTAGATAATGGTGTGCGAAGTGATAATGACTAAATTGGGAGAAATGTGGGTAAAAACACATTGACATGACTTAATGTTAATCCCTGCAAAAGCTGTTCACCAGAGTTTTTTTTGGCTAGATAAGCTTTACAGTACAGTAGGAATGCCTTGTGGATTTTTTGCATTCAAGAAGGCAATGGGGGGAAAAAAAGAGAAAAAACACAAGAGGAAACTTGGAATAGGTCTCATGGTAATTCTTTAGGAGTTGCACAGCATCTTGTGCCACGGCAGCCTAAATAACATCCTTGCGCGGCAGCAAAAGGAAATTGCAGCAGACATGTTAAAGCAATCTCAGGGAGCGGAGCTTTAAAGAGCTGTAATATTTAATAACTTGGAGTCATGCCTTGCTTTCTTCCATATTTAAAATAAGAAGGCTCTGACGTATTCACTGCTCGCACAATGGCACTCATGTTATCCTGACAGATTGGAGTACTCTCTGGAGAAATTATCAATTTACCTTTACCTTTAAAGCGTCCATGCCTTCAGGGAACATCGAAGTTCACTGGAACATTAACTCAAAGTGATTTTAATCATTTACATTTATGGCATTTGGCAGACGCACTTATCCAGAACAACTTACATTTTATCTCATTGCACATCTGAGCAGTTAAGGGGGTTAAGGGCCTTGCTCAAGGGCCCAACTCTGTGGTGCTGGGGTTTGAACCCGGGACCTTCTGATCAGTAGTCCAACACCGTAACCACTGAGCTACCGCTACAATGTTCTGCCAAACTAGGGTTAAAGCTAGGAAGACGTAAACAATTAAAGATGGTGCCGTATTTTCTTCTTCCAGGGTGGCCTGAGCTCTGCTGCCTATGTGCATGTCGACTTGGTGGACGTTAACGATAACTGGCCGACCTTCTATCCAGTGCACTATGCTGTGAGTCTTAGTACTCAGAGCAGTCCTGGCACCTCTGTCGCCCGTGTGATGGCCCATGACTCCGATGCGGGAGAGAATGGCAGGGTGACGTACCGTACAGTGCCTGGGGGAAGTTCGCCATTCTTCACCCTCAATAAAGACACCGGTGAGCTGAGCTCCATATGAACATATATAAATATTCAAATTGTAAAATACATCTTTTTAAAGGACTGCATTGTTTAAAAGCTGACTATTAATTTGCTGGAACTTATTGAGGTGTTTTATATTTCAGGGGTGATATCACTATCACGCTCTCTGCATGGAAAGGCAAACACGGTCATTGCCATGGTGGTCTCTGCCCAGGACGGGGGCGGCCTCACGGCTCAGGTAAATGCCAAGGTCAACATCAGCATCGTGGCTGGTCTGGTGGCACCTCCTGTGTTTGAACAGACCCAGTACTACTTCACGGTGTCTGAAGATGCCCTACGTGGAACTCAAGTTGGCACGGTGCGTGCCAGCACCAAAAACGGTGAGTGAGCTGAAGACAAAGTGCTTACTATAAGGTTCCATAGGTAGACATAGCAAGAGTGCTGCTTACACATGAAATAACTCATGGCCCATGCCTAGATTCATCAGTCCCTTCGGACAGTGTGACCGAACGTGATGAAAGGCAGCCTTCATTTTTTTCTTCACTCAACACCACTTGTACAAATAGGACCTGGGCCATTGTACACACCTCATTTAGAGTCAACATTAATCATAAATTCCATTTTACCACTTAGGTTTTTTAACAATTTTCCTTGGACGTTCAAAGTACTCCATCATGGTTGCATGTGATGGGGAAGAAAAAAAAAAAACTTTAGGTTTTAAAGTTGAACAAATTTGTGGACTGATCAGGCTCTGGTTCTTGTATTCTCTTTATCTTTTTCTGTCATTCCCTTCTTTCTCTTTCTCTATGTCTTCAGGGATCTCAAAGGACGTTTCCTATACCATCTGCTCGGGTGACCCAACTGGTTACTTCACAGTGGATCCTGAGACAGGAGTTTTAAGAACAAGTCTACCTCTGGACCATGAGCTCCAGCCCATTGTGGACCTGGAGCTTCAGGCGCAAAGTGGGAACCCGCCAGCTTTTGGTCAAACCCGTGTCCGTATCACAGTGGTAGACGTCAACGACAACGCTCCAACATTCATTCCATCATCTTCCGAATCCATTCTTCTTCTCGATGATACAAGAATGGGCACTGTGGTGTACAAGATTCAAGCTGAGGACCTTGACTCTGGTGCTAATGGTGCCTTGACCTTCGACTTGCTCTCAAGTGTTGTCCAGAGAACCTTTAATGTGGACCGTAGCAGTGGAGAAATCCGTCTAATTGGAAGTTTGTCGTATGAGACAGTGCCACGATATGATTTGCAGGTTCTTGCCAAGGATATGGGAGCACCTCAGCTCAGTGCCACATTCACCCTGGTGGTGCATGTGCAAGCTGAGAACAGCCAAGGGCCGGTGTTTGACACCCTCAGCTACCGCGTGGAGCTGAAGGAAGGTACGCCACTTCACACCCGTTTCCTGCAAGTGCGTGCAATCAACAGAGATGGTGGGATCGCTTCAGGATCTGGTGTTTCAGCATCAGTACCTATGACTTACCACCTGCAACCAGATGGAGATGCAGCAGGCTTTGGCATTGTTTCAGACAGTGGCTGGCTCTTTGTAAGGAGTGCCCTGGACCGTGAGGTTAAAGAGGTGTACCTGCTTACTGTCCTTGTCACATCTGGTCATGGGCAGCTGAAAAAAACGACAGGTAGTGCCACGGTGCGTGTTTCAGTGACAGATGAAAATGACAACTCACCTCGCTTTACTCAGGAAAGAGCTTTCCTGGCTGTAAGAGAGAACCTGCCAGCTGGGTCAGGATTTGGTCGGGTGCCTGCTACAGATCGAGATGCCGGACTCAATAGTCGCCTCATCTACCGACTTTTGCACCCAGATCGCCATTTTCAGATCAACTCACATACAGGTAATCATTATACACTTTGCCTTTCTACCTCCTCTGTTCAACCTCTAAGCTGGGTGGCTTTTCTGCTGATACAGTATGTCTCATACCTTTTCTAAAAAGTAAAATAGAAAAGTAAAGTGTTGAAAAATATATGGTAGAATCCATACCAGTGTGGGTATCTGCCAGGGTCGGTCTGATAACTTCATAATTTACTCAAACTTCAGTAGCAGCATCCAATACCAGATAATACTATGAGATGTATTGCTCATTAACACACCTACTTAAAAATTAATACTGGTGGTCAAAGAAAAACAGACTGGATGGATTTTAGCACACTCTCAAGTATTTGTGAGTGTAGAGAGCTTTCAGAGATCCTGTTAGCATGTATTAAAAAGCACTTCAGTTCCATGAGCACTGAGACCCACTTAGCTCTACATTTTGTTCGCCAGCCAAGTGCAAAGCAAATTAATTTTGTACAGCAACTTGCAACCATACTCCAAACTCTCCAGGTCCCAATCCGATCAAGGTCCCATGGGATCCATAAAGGTCCCATTCCACAACCTACAGCATCTAAAGAATCTGCTGCCAATGTCCTGGAGCCAGACACCACAGCGCAGCCCCATAAGTTCTGACGAGCCATAACGCAAGGGGCCAGAGCCACCCAGGTGGCAAAGGGGGAAAACGAAACCTAGGTGGTTTTAATGTTACGACTGATCAGTGTATACACAGCCCATACATACTTTTAAACTAGCTCTACTTTTAACTTTTAATTACAGTGTCCAGTTCCGTTCTACATTCCAAATGTTTCGGTAAGTAAAGCGTAATTAATTGGAAATGTAGAACCATGATAAATGACCATCAGCTTGGCGTGTTCTAGATTTTCAGTGCTCAGTTATTATAAAAGAATACAATAAATCATTACAGTGTGATAAATGATGCTCAGTCTGTTTGATTCCACTCAAGCGCAAAGCAGAGGAATCTCAAACAGCTCCTAGTTTGGGATTGTGTCACCGCTGGTATCAAGGGAAAGCACATGAACAGCTGGCGAGGGCCATCTGTGGGATCAAAACCTTCTGTCACTAATGCTTCTCAGTGCATCAGTCCTCCTCTTTTTTATTTGCTTGTTCCTGAAAATATTTCTCAGACTTTAAGCAAATTTCCAATTAGCGAATTATTGTAAGTTCTATCGTACAAATATATGTTAAAAATTAATTAACTAAATGACAATATATTTTCTCAGCACTCTCAGCAAATCAAGCCTCTTCAGGTTCATTACTTGGACCTCTTTTACCTTCAGTACCGCTTTAATTCTTCATAGATACAACAAGGTGCTGGAAATATTCCTTAGAGATTTTGGTCCATATTGACATGATGGCAACATACAGTTGCTGCAGATTTGTTGACTTGATCCATGATAAGAATCTCCTGTTCCACCACATCCCAAAGGTGTTCTACTCGATTGAGATCTGGAGGCCATTTGAGTGAAGCGAACTCATTGTCATGTTCAAGTAACCACTGTATGATGAATTTAGCTTTGTGACATGGGACATTATCCTGTGGTCATAGAGGGATGAATACAGTTAGCAACAATACTCAGGAAGGCTGTGGAATTTTAAACAATGCTCAGTTAAGACTTAGAGGCACAACGTGTGCCAAGAATATATCGCCCTCACCATTACACCCCACCACCAGCATGAACCATTGATACAAAAAACAGTTGATCCATGCTTTCATGTTGTTGAAGCCACATTGTGATTCAGCCATCTGAATGTCACAGCAGATATCAAGCCTCTCATTAGAACAGGCAATATATTTACAATCTTCTTTTGTCAAATTTTGGTTGATGTAGCCTCAGTTTCCTTTACTAAGCTGACAGGAGTGGCACCCGGTATGGTCTTCTGCTGCTGTAGTCCATCTGCTTCAAGGTTCCACATGCTGTGTGTTCATCGATGCTCTTTGGCATACCTAGGTTGCAACAAGATATTATTTGAGTTATAATCAAACGAAACCAGTTTGGGCATTCTCATCTGACTTTTGGCATCGACAAGGATATCTTCTCCATTTCAAATCATTCTCTGTAAAGAGATGGTTGTGCATGAAAATCCCAGTAGATTATTATAGTTTCGGAAATACTCAGACCAACCCATCTGGCACCAACGACCGTGTCACATTCAAAGTCACTTAAATCATCTTTCGTTCCCATCCTGATGCTCGGTTTGAACTTCAGCAGATTGTCATGACCATGTCTACATGCCTAAATGCATTTAGTTGCTGCCATATAGGTATACCATCGATGTACCTGATGTAGTGGTAGCTGTTAAACTATATGGCGCTTTCACTATGGTACTTGTGTTAAATCGTTCTTGAAGAATAACTTTGGGCCACCATTAAATAATGGAAACACCATCACTGTAGGTTGCTTGGGTACTCTGATATAAAACTATATACTGGCCTCTGTGTATTATTACTATGCATTAATTTACCCATTTACCTTCATATCTGCAGGTGAGATCAGCACGAGGTTAGCACTGGATCGAGAGCACCAGTCCAGCTACCAGTTGGTGGTGGTGGTACAGGATAGTGGAACTCCACCTCGCAGTGCCACTGGAACAGCCTTCATCACAGTGCTGGATGAAAATGACAACGCTCCCTTCTTCACCCGCAGAGATCTTCTCATGCAGGTACACGGAGGACTACAGTAGATGTAATGTGAACACAACTACTCTTTTATAGAACCTTTGAAAAGTACACTTGAAATGATGAGCGTATTTGGTAATACAGAATATATAAAGTGGTGTTTCAGGTCAAATTTGTCAATTACAGTCACAAACGTAGGACTATGTTGGATTTCATTAATTGAACAAAATAAGCTCAAGGATTCCAGTGTTCCAGTAAGCAAAATAAAAAATAAAATAAAAAAAAAAGTTACAAAATCTGGTATACTTCGACAGCACCGATAGTAGATAATTGAACTTTCTATTATTAACTGAACCATAATCAATTCTGAAATTTTGGTGAATAAATATGATGGGCGTTCAAGTCAAACCGGGACTTTTGATTGCATAAAATAACAGAACACGGTTATAAGAGTTAAAAACTCCCATTGTTTCTCTATATAAATCCCCAGCTACACTAATGCACTGATCCCAGCATTGTCCTAGTGCTTCGATACCGTCAAGGTAGAAAGTTTGCTCATTATGCCAGAGCTGTGATTGGACTGGCTGCTTCACGTGTGAAACGCTGGCCTCCCAGGAACTCCTTTAATGTTATTACCTATGGCACTACTGCATGTCTGCAGATTCATGCCTACACCAAGTCACAGCTGATATTCAGTACGACTTTTGCTTGTGCGATTTTGCTTAAATAAGCAGCATTTAAGGAATGAATTAGTGAGTAAAATATGTATTATTCAATATCGATTGTTTGTAATGGTTTATGTAAAACAAGTAATACTATCAGGCCATGTCGCTGTTAATGTATGAGGCTGCTATCTTATTGAAGTGTCTGTGTGTGTGTGTCTGTGTGTGTGTGTGTGTGTGTTTGTGTGTGTGTGCAGGTGTTGGAAGGACAGCCATCTGGGGTTTTACTCGGCACTGTCACTGCCAAAGATCCAGATGAGGGAGAAAATGGGACTGTTTTCTACTCACTGTCAGGTGAAAGAGATATTGCGGCTTCACTGTTGAGAATGAGATGTGAAGTGTCGCACAAAACATATTGGTTGTGTTTATTTGCTTTTTTAAAATTGGTTTCTTGTTGTTCACATAGTCCACATTAAAGCTTATATAATCAGGAGTATGGAAACTTGGCTCTTGCAAAGAAAACCCATTAACACTTTACATTCTATGGCTAAACATTTGTGAACCCTGGACCATGACACTCTTATGTGTTTGCTGACTATACCACTCCAAAATTTTTTATCAGGTCTCAGGGCCGAACGCTTCTCTCTGCATCCTATCACCGGAGAGCTGCACTCATCATCCCCACTTAGCAACGCCGAGAGGCCTGAATACACATTCAGCGTCATGGCCACAGACCGTGGCTCACCTCCTCGCAGCTCCACGGCTACTCTGAGAATACAGGTAAGCTCCACAGAGGTCTGGTTTTTTTTTTATTATTTTTTTTTTTTATCCCTATGAAACCAAGCTACAGCATGGAGGATTACTCAGCATCAATTTTGGTTTTGACTCATTGCATGAACATGTAACTGTTTCCTACATTGCCCACAATGCCCCTGGACTACCGCCTGGCGCTATTTCGTTATTTAAGTGCCAGAACAGCCACATGTTCTGGAATTTGCCTTTTATTGTTGCCACATTTTTTTTTCTTGGCGTTCACCTTTATTGCATTCTTCTTTTTTCTCTTGCCGGCTTTAGTTTTTTTGTTTGTTCTGTCTTCAGTTTCAAAGAATATTAAAGTTGACAATAATGATAGTGATGTTATATTTTTTATAATGTGCAAGTATAGCATAATTACATCACCTTTCCATTCCATGGTTAAAGAAGGAACAAAACACAATGGGCGTAAAAAATGGTGTGATAGAGTGTTGCAGTAATGCAAGTTAATTATTTTTAGTTAAAAGCACATTACCTCCTACATTCTATTAGTTTCACAATGATTACTTTATTATTTTCTGTCATCTATACAAATAAATGAAATTTTTTTTTCTGTTTATTGGTCAGAACTCGCTCTTTCAACGATATCTTTATGTTTCATACACTGGAGGACATGAAAAATTTCTGTCTGTATCGCGCCATGTCTATCCAGCCAATTTTGTTTCAGCATCATGCAAAACTGGCTCACCAGAATTTAGTGAAACTTTGCCAGTCCTTCGATATCTGGCTGAAGTTAAATCTGCGCCATTAATTAAATAAAAATGTTGAATAGAAATGAAGTAATTTGCGGTTATGTGCCAAATTAGCTCACAGCAACCATCGCTTTTTGGATGCATACAGCGCTTTTGCCCTCAAAGTGGGCGTGGCTATACATGTCACTCAACAGAGCCAATCAACTGATTAGATTAAAGCTGATCAGCTTATTTCTAGCTTTAACCTTTCAACCCTTTCTAAAATCTCTTTACCCGTCAACGGATATATTACTTGGTATATTAGCTATAAACCTATAAAGTTTTGAATAAGACAAATTTTATGATGATGATTATGTTACATAGAAATCATTCAAGTGAAACTGGGACTAGTCTCATGAACATAACGATGTGTAGTGAGAAGAAATGTAAGTCCCTCTGGATAAGGCTTTTGCATCTGCCAAATGCCATAAATGTAAATGTTAGGAATCTTAGTTACTGACTCTTAGTAATGAGACTCTTAGCCGTAGTAAAACTTCAGCTGTATGTCCGTGAAACACAATTCTGGCCGAGGTGACCACTGCAGTCGTTGAACATTTAGTCAATGGAGCTCTAATTCCTGATCGACAGATAACGTGTCGCCAACTTGCAGAGGAGATGAATCTATCTGTTGGAACTGTACACACAATCATTCATCAACACCTCGTGCACCACTTAAAGGAACTCGGCTGGGTATTATTACCACATCCCCAGTACAGTCCTGACCTCACTCCAAGCCATTTCCACATGTTTGGGCCATTTCAGGAGTTCCTGGGAGGCCAGCGTTTGCGACATAATGCAGGCAGTCTGATCAGGAGCAAAGTTGATGGTATCCAAACACTAGTGAAACCCTGCGAGAAGTGCATTAGAAGTGCACCTGCAGAGGATTATATAGAGAAATAAAGAGAGGTTTTACTTGAACGGACCAGCAGCACTGGGAGATGATGTCAGTTGTTGTGGGACAGGATGCTTCAGAACTGTGTTCTGGTATTCTGCCCAATCAAAAGTCCCGGTTTGACCTGAACACCACTCATTACATAAATTTACAGGAAAAAAGCACTGTATTAACATAGTATGTTATTTGTTTATCGGTTTGTCTCAGTTTATATCTAACCGATGTTAAATATCTGATTAAATGAGCTGCTACTGTAGATGGGAAGATATTTTAACATCTGCTTTAATATAAACCCATGATTTGCAGCTGCACGACTGTCAGAGCTGCTTTTCTTGAACATTGTTCTCTAGCTGACTAATGCGAGTTGAGAATTCCACAGTGCTAAAGTGTAATAACGAACAATCAGGTCTTATAATTCGCCTGCCACTTTCCTGGAATCTACTGCCAACAAAAAGACTAATTTTATGTCCTGAGAAAGATGTGTTTACCAGTAGCTGTCTCTTAAGGGACTCTTTTTTTTCCCCCCTCATGCCAGTGGTTGTTTGAATTATATCGTGTGAAACTTTTGCGAATACGAGAGAATACTTGTCAGATGTGTTTCTGTAATTGTGCCTGCGCTCCGCTCTCTTAATTCAAAAGAGTTCAGTAGCTCTCTGAGCAGTGAAAAAGTTCTTTGACTAAATATCCTTGAGACTGTTAACGAAGATAATGATTTATGGACGAGTTAAACAGAAACAGACTCGGCGGGCAGCAGCAGTAGTAAATCTCTGCGTGGAAACGTTGGGAAAATCCGACGCCGTGCAATTTTTAATCTTTTCGTTTTTCCTCCGTACGCGTTCCAAAACAAAGACTGAGACTGATAATTGATACGCGACCAGATTAAAGCGAGCTCTTTCACTTGAGCCCATTAAGTCTGGTCTCTCGGATGTCATCAGTTTAAAAATCCTGAAAGGAAGTGATCTCATGTTCATGTTCTTGATGGCGAATTCATTACTTAATGTGGAATTAATTACTTCAGTGTCATGGTAAGTTTAAGGAGAGCCTTTGGCTCAGTGCGGATGGTTTTTTCTGCCAGTGTAGCGAAGGTGAAGGTGGGGAGTTAAGCCTGGTCACAGTCAATAGTTCATTTATGAGCACCTGTGTTGCTGGCTCAGGCTCTCTGTCTTCCACAAACTTCTTTACCCCATTTTTCCTGTCCTTATAAAGTGCCATAAGTAATACATTTCTGAGCAGCCCCATGTTGATTTATTCACTGTGGTGAGTCTCAGACCCTAACTCAAACAGGCACCACATCCTCTCTGTCGTCTGTCTGCTTGTTTGTCTGCTCATGCTTGTGTCTGCCCATCTGTCTGACCGTCTGGTCGCACATACATCATTGCTTCAGCCTGTGTGGCGCTGCACGTATACGTGTAACTGTCTAGTTTTCTGTTTCATTCTCGAAACTATTCAAACATGAACGTACTCTGAATGTGGAAAGGAAAGCGTGTGGTTTTCCCATTAGACTGTGAACCAGTTGTCCTTTGAAGTTTCTCTGATTGGTTATTAAGGGTGTTTAAAAAGAACCATTTTTTAAAATATGACTTATACTGAATTTAAATTTTCCAATAATTTCCTATTTTGATTATGCTTTCTTTAGTCCAGCATTATTTTTCCTGGCAGTTGCAAAGCCATCTGATTAACTATGATTAACGCCAGAAGGCTTGTTGCTTGAGCCTGTAAAAGGGCCAAGATTTCTTTTTTTTAATTATTATTCATGGGGAAAATAAGAAGAAAAATGTCCACAGCATATTAGTAGATTGATTTTATTTGCAGGATTTTAAACTGGCACAAACAAATAAGACATAATTAAACATTAAATTCTAAAAAGATTGTGATATTATTTATTTATTTATTTAATTCTATTTTTTTGCAGGTTATCAGCTCTAATAAGGCAGCCTCCACCTCCAACCTGGTCTCCATCTCGCTTAACCCAGTGGAAGGAGCGAAGCCAGGCTCAGTCATAGGTTCTGTGCGAACTCCGGATGCTCAGGTGCTCCCTGAATCCGGTCAGGTCACCTACACGGTGGTGGGTGGTACAGATCGAGATGGAACCTTTGTAGTAGACCGGCAAACCGGGGATGTGTATCTGGCCTGTGAGCTGGACTTCGAGCGCGCGCCTCGCTACACGCTTCAGATCGAAGTTGACGATTTCTCCACAACACTTCCCAGGAGTCATTTCGTCACTTTGGAGGTTGATGTGCAGGACAGTAACGATCATTCACCCCAGTTTCCTGAAGATCCTGTCACCATTGTGGTGCCCGAGAATATGGAGCCTGGATCTTCGATCTACACTTTCCAGGCTGCTGACAGGGACGGGAGTGGCCTAAACAGCGAGCTGACGTATTCTGTTATTCAGCAGTGGCCCCCCAGGTCAGACCTTCTGATACTGGACTCCACCACGGGCATTCTGACCCTGGGTCAGACTCTGGATCATGAGAACATTTCTTCTCTTCTTCTGGTAGTCCAAGCCACTGATTCAGCCCTTGATGCGAGTCAGCGACGTCATGGTAAGGTCACAGCCCGGATCTTTATTACGGACGTCAATGACAACGCCCCTCTGTTTACCTCACCAACTGTGGTCAGTGTCATGGAGGACCAGCCGGTGGGATTTGTCCTGCTGTACGTCATGGCTCAGGACCCAGATCAGGGTGAGAATGGTCGCGTGTCCTACCGCATACAGGATGGCAATGCTGATGGAAAGTTCAGTATCAACCCTAATACTGGTAAGACATGCTAAATAAAAAGAAATCTGACAAAATGCATGCTTGTTAAAATACTATTTGAATATAATTACCAGTGCTGGAAGATTAGGTTAAAATTTGATCTGCATGTAAATTAGACCTTTTGATAAATTCATCATTAGTGATTAATACATATCACCTTATTTGGTCACCATGGGTAGCGTTGCTGCCCTAGCTCCAGCGTCCCCAATTCAATCCCGGTCTTGGCTTACTGTCTGTTTACTCACTCGCTCACTCACTAATCCACTACACTGCGTTATCCCATATACACGGCCACTGGGGGCCTGGAGCCTATCCCAGGAGACTTAGGGCATGAGGCAGGGTGCACTCTGGCCCGGGAGCCATTCCATCGCTGGGCACAAACGTATACACACTCACATACTACAGGCAATTTGGAAATGCCAATTGGTCTAATCTGCATGTCTTTGGAATGTGGGAGGAAACCGGAGTACCCGGAGGAAACCAACCAAGCACAGGGAAAACATGCAAACTCCATGCACACAGACCCCGAGGCAGGAATCGAACTCACGACCTAGAGGTGCAAGACGACACTAAGCCACTGTGCCGCCTGGTTACTGTCTGTTCTGAGTTTAAATGTTTTCAGTGTTTCCTTTCTCTGGTGTCCTTCAAAATTCCAAAGACAGTAGGTGGATTGGCTACGCTGCTATAAGTCACTATGATGAATGATTGGTACACCGGGCATGAGGCAGAATTTTACCCTGTATGGGATGCCAAAGAGATACCTCTCAAATCATCTTGCAATCATATGCAGTAGTTTGCACAACAACAACAACAACAAAAAATTACTGTTTTCCTTCATGCAACAAGATTTCAATATAAATATATTGTCATTATTCATTATTTCAGTTCCAGGTTGTAATACTCCAAAATGTGAAAAATTCCACAATGCAAGCCACTGGATTTTGCGCATCACAGCGTGTAAGGTTCAGTAAAAAATGTTACGTCCGTGTTAATATCTACAACCTAACGCCCATGTCCACATATGGAAAGAGTCCAAGTGCAGGACTCGAGTAATATATCATTGGTACAATGTCATGATGCAGAGCAGAGCGCAGCAGACATCATGCCCCACACTGCTGGTAGCTATTTACTGCCTGTTTATTTCCAGACAAACCGAGCGACCGACAGACAGAGCGGCGTGTTTCTCTCCTCCGGCTGGCTTTGTTGTGAGCTTCACCAGTCGTTGAACTAACAAGTCTGAAGACTGCACAAATATGGAAACGGTTCAAACATGTGCAGGAGCCTGTATGCCATGTGGGTTCAGACCCTGTTTGCACTGCAATCCTCATCTTGTTCAAATATTTTTTTTTCCAAATTAAAGCATCCTCACTGTCCATTCTCACGAACAACATTGCATGCACCTCAGTGTAACGTGTTTCGATTCATTTAAAGATGAGAATTTAACTTTTTTTCCCCCCCAAAAGCGAATCTTTCCCGGCATTAACCCCAGCATGACCATGGATCCAGATTTTTGGAGAAGGATCACCACAGAGTCAAAGAGGCTGAATCTATTTGAACTGGTAATTCTAACCAGATTAATGGCTCAGGGGAATGTTAGCTGACTGCTAGCGAGAGACGGGTAGAAATAAAAACCAAAACCTCCAGTGAACCCGATCGCCGCTGCTCGGTTAAACGGGTGTGGTGGGTTGTGCAAAAAGCGTGAAATAGAGATCAGATCGATGGCTGTTCTTGCTATGCTGGCATCCCAGGCGAGGGCAGCCCTAATTTCATCAGGACACGGCAGGGAGAGTCTGTTGCGTGTCTTGAGCTCGTGTTTTCTCTCTCTCTCTCCCTCCCAGCACTAAAATGTTTGCTCTGGAAAAAACTCATAAACTGCGGGCTGTTACAGAGGCAAAATAATTTGCATTCAGGTAGGGAAGGCTCAGTGTGGGGAGATGTGTTTTTTATTTTTTCTTCTTCTTGTCTAGCCTTCCTTGACTTCGCATCTCATTTGGACACCACAAGAGGCGTTGGCTCACCATGTGTGTGCTCTTAAGTTTATGAATGTGGCAGGGAGGATCGCATGCAAGCAGCTAACTACGTGCAGGAGCATGTAAATAGGGATTAGCACTAAGCTCTGTTTTGAAGTGATAGAAAACAATGCTATCGACTAATGACTGCAAAAGAAATCTCATTAAGGTAGTTACATAAGATGCTAAGTTGTTGTGCACTAAGAAACATTCAGCATGGTCTCCACTCTCCTGCAGGGTCTCTTTCTATCCTGAAGGCCATTAACCGCGAGGAGCAGGCACAGTTTAATCTGACCGTTGTCGCCGAGGACCATGGCGTCCCCCGGCTGTCCAGTACTCAGCAATTGACGGTGCAGGTGATCGACGTGAACGACGAAGTGCCTGTTTTTGAAGAAAGCACTTACGAGGCGTTCATCACTGAAAACCAGCCAGCAGGAGTCACTGTGCTAGTGGTCTCAGCTTCAGATTTGGACCAAGGTAAGACATAACCCTGATGAATTTTAATCCTTTAATATTATTTTTTTAAATATTAAATTCAATTGATATTATTCACCCTAAACAAATAATGAATTTTTTCAAGACATTCCAGCGACATACGGTTTGAAGCAGCCATGATACCTGTACCTGTACCTGTACCAAGCTGTCCTGTGCCGTTTCATGGCATTTCTAAACAGTTTTCAACCCAGATTTACAACAAACATCCTGATTCTTGTCCTGTGTGAACTGAAACCACACTTTCTGCTCAGCTGCTGTCAGTTTCACCTTCTCTGTACGTCGGAGGTCTGTCCTGCTCCTGTCAAGCACAGGGCAAGCATTTTTGTTTATTAGCATCATTTTTCCTCTCACATCTTTGTCAAGCTCACTTGAACTAAACATGTGAATAAAAGCAGCTGGTTTTAATTGGTGGTAATGGATTTGGCGGAGTTAGGGCCACATTCTCCAGGCCTTACTCAGGAGCGAATAAAACAGAAGGATTATAAACTCGCTCCCCAGGAGTGAAGAGGGCAAAAAACAGGTGATGCTCTGCCAGATTGTTTGCCTTTAGCACGCAACTTGGCATAAAAAACCTAAGGCGAAGGCCAGTAAAGCCAACTGTTAATACAGCAATATAAACAACAAATAAAAAACAAATAAAAAATGATCCAGCACAGCGCTCGCATTTACTCGTTCCGTGACAAACGGCAATTGTGGCGTATGCTCTGAGAGCAATGAATAGAAACAAGGAGTCTGAAGATTCAGGTTTAAGTCTGTTTATAACATAGATAAGATTGTATAGTTTATTTAAAAATGAATTTTTCACTTTTTTCATTTGACATTTGATACATTATTTGAGATCCATTCTATTTATTTATCTATCTATCTATTAGAGAGGGGAATCACCAATACCTTGGTGCCGATTCCATTTGTGGTGCTATTCTTTTTATTCCTAATATCACTATTTTATAAATATCCTGATTCTATAGCATTTTTTTTTTTTAATATCGAATCAGGGTATTCAATACAGTTCACTCCTGCCACACAGGATGGTGTTCTGCCTGCCAAAGTGCGAATATTTTAGAGTGCACCACCTGTAGGAGTACAGAGGAAGTGCAACATTTCATTATCTCAAATGTGAACATACATAAAATAAAAATTATATATACAGTATATATATATATATATATATATATATATATATCAGGGCTTGACATTAACTTTTTTGCTCACTGGCCAATGTGGCTAGTGGATTT
>JAQMYG010000003.1:5706271-5717572 GCA_030014215.1 Clariallabes teugelsi | reverse complement strand
TACTTCTGCTCTGTAAATCCTTCATAACGGCTCTAATCTGAGGTGCTGGTTGTTAACTGGTGATTTCTGAGGCTGGTAACTCTAAATGAACTTCTCCTCTGCAGCAGAGGTAAATTTTGGTCTTTTTCATCAGTCAGGTCAGTTTCAGTATGGTGCGTCATGGCAACTGACTGTTGTTGTTGTTGTTTTTGTTACTTTTTTTTTATTTTTTATCCAGTATGGTTCTAGAATGTAGAAAACAAATCCAAAATTGTGTCCAAGCTTTTGACTGGTACTGTAAATATATATATATTTGCACGAACGCACAGCCACACACACACACACATAGCCTACTGTACATATTTTTTTCATTATCGTTATTATTTCAGGGATCAATGGTGTAGTGACATACGGAGGACTGAGAGATGATGTTTTCACCATCCATCCAGTGACAGGTGTTATATCAACCACCAGATCCCTAGACAGGGAAACCAAAGAGGACTACACTCTGACAGGTACACAGAGAAAATTGCTTGTTTACAGCATTATAGTGAGCAAAAAAATCTGCCTCTTCTTTCACCAGTTGCCAAGCGGGCATGTAATTGCTTAATTCATGAGTGAAAATGTGTTCAGTTACGCCAATTTAATGTCATAACACAGCTGCTGTAGGAAACGAGCAGGAAATTCTTTAAAATGATGAATCAAAAAAAAAGAAGAAGAAGAAAATCCCTTTTCATGTTAATCTTTGTTTTAAACAGTTTATGCCAAAGACGGCGGTTTTCCATCAAACTTTGCCAAGGCCACAGTGCGTATCACAGTGCTGGATGAGAATGACAACAGGCCCGCTTTTGGCAGAGTGTACTACAGTCTTGAAGTGCCAGAAAACCAGGAGCCAGTGACTCTGTTCACGCTGAGATCGATCGACCTGGACTCAGGGGACAGTGGGCTCGTGCAGTATAAAATCACAGGTAATAGCTGCTGGAGCCATGAATTCAGTGTTATGTTTACAAGTGTTGTTCTTTTTTTTTTTTTTATGATGTTACATGTGTCTTCCACTTTAGGATCATAAAAGTGATTATGTGTTATGTGGAATCATAAACTCAAAATTGACACACAGCAGTTAGTAATTTTGTCAAGTGGTCTAGGAAGGTTTTCAGTAATCTAGTATTCCTAAGAACCTTATATTTAGTGGCGATTTTGGTACTATAGTACCTTTTATAGTAATTGCTTTCATTCTAAAATGCGCGAGATACAGTATGAGTATACTTCCAATATACCCAAAACAACTGTTAGGGTAAGATTTTTCTTTAAACCTACAGTATAGAACATACAGTATACACAGCCATGTACAGTAAATGTATTATTAACACTTTGCCATGACAGTTCATGTCCAGTTGTTTTGTTGGACGTAATATTTTGTGTCATGCAATTAATGTCACAAATCTTATGCTTTATGCTAGTTTATAATTTTTTTCAGATTGATACATTTAGATACATACTGTAGTGTTCTCGTGTCCAGATTTCCCAGGTTCACAGTCTGATAACCAATAAAGCAATCTAGATGAGTTACTATTTACAGAACACATTGAAACCTTGATTTGATGATTTGCACTGGTTTATTTATTTATTAAGATGGGGACCCTTCAGGTGACTTCCACCTGGACAAGAAATCTGGCGTACTGTCCACCTCCAAGGGTTTGGACAGAGAAATGAAAGCACGCTACACCCTCACCGTGGAGGCTCGAGACCAGGGCATTCCTGCCCTGAGCAGCACGGCCACTTTGGACATCAGCATCTTGGACATCAATGACAACAGTCCTGTTTTCACCAGTAGCAGCTACATGGTAGAGATTGATGAGGATACCCCAGAAGGCACATTCGTTCTTGAGGTGACTGCCATTGACAAGGACGAAGGCTCCAATGGCCAAGTGGTCTACTTCCTGAGCCAAGAGTCCAGAGGTATGTTCATTGTGGACCAGCATAGTGGACGGATCGTCACAGCTGCAGCACTCGACAGGGAGAAGGTCGCATCCTACTCCTTCCAGGTGTTTGCTGTGGATTCCTCTGCTGGCAATCCTCGCAATTCCTCAGCTCAAGTGACCATTCACGTCCTCGATGTGAACGACAATGCACCCATCTTCATTACAGATCCCCTTATCATTAATGTGTCCAGCAGCAGCTTTGGCAGTCATCGCGTACTGGCCACCATGAGAGCTGAGGACAAGGATTTTGGGGCTAATGGTTCTGTCTTCTATCGTTTTGCAAACCTTGTCAAAGGCTTCACTATAAACTCATTGACAGGGGACATTCAGGCCACTGAGAGACTTCATGGTCTTACCCAAAGCCAGAGGACACTCATAGTCCAGGCCATGGACCAAGGCACACCTCCACAGTCCTCATTAGGAGTTGTGGTGGTCTATATCCGTGAACAGAGCTACAATGGAATCCGTTTCGGTCGCAACTCCAGGGACGTCAGCCTTCAAGAAAATGCAGCAAAAGGTAAGATACTTAAATCATTGTTAATTATTTTTTTATGTCAATAGCTATATTTTTAAACAAATAGTCACTAAAAAGTGGGCAAATTGAATTATCAAAATATATGGAGCTATAAACGAGGACTTCATGGAGATATACAATAAATGGCCAAAAGTGTGTGGACCCCCACCTTCACAGTCATATATTAGGCAAATATTTTCCTATATTTTCCTATTTCCCATATATTAGGGGTGAACTTCACCATTATTGAACATTGGGATAATTGCTGCTGGGCCCCCACTGACATCAGTGTGTGACCTTACTTATGCTCTTATGACCGAACTTACAAATTCCCATAATCAAAATCTAATGCAAATCCTTCCCAGTAGAGAAGGAAAGGGTGGACTAAATGTAGTGCGTATGTTCATAAAGCAAATATGGGTGTGCTGATCAGGTGTTCACAAAACTTTTGGCCATGTAGTGTCCAGTATATGATGAGGCTCCTCCCTACCTTCCAAATGAACAAGCTGCCACTGATTTAATCTCTAACTGTACATTCACAACACATTTCTATATTAACAGTATATGTTTTAAATGCCAGATTTAAAATATTAACACAGTGTTCATTTGAAATTGTAGTAGCAGTGTAATTTGATCTGGATTGTGGTTTTCTTAAGGTACTGCTGTGGTACAGATTCAGGCTCATTATCCCGATGGCTCCCGGAGTGGCATTACCTACAGCATTTTCAGTGGCAACAAGTTACAATCTTTCAGCATCAGCTCCACTACAGGTAAGTTGTAATAGGAATTCTGAATGAAACACAACTAACTTGTTGTTAAAACCAACATCCAACACCAATGTACATTGTTTGAACATTTAGGTGAGATTTGGGTGGAGAGCTCCAAGGGGTTGGATTTTGAGGAGACCCCTCGACTTCGCTTGGTGATTAAAGCTGAAACTGCATCCTCTAGCTCCTTCATGGCGGTTAACCTCATCCTGCAGGACATCAATGACAACCTGCCACGCTTTCAGCTCCACAATTATGTTGCTTATGTTAGGGAGGCACAGGGATATGATTTCCCCATCATTCAGGTATAGTTTTTTATTCACTTTTCTATTTCTTTTTTTTTAAATAGTGGTTAGAGTGGTAAAAGTGTGTAGCATCTCCATGCCTTTTAAAGGAAAAGAGATTTGTTGTGGACCAAAATCGCTGTAAAATTTGCTTTCTTGTTGGTGTTTTCACTACCAGTGATTTAAATATAGTCTCAGCTGTTCTTAACAGCCTCACTTGTTTTCCTTTTTCCCCAAATAAAAGGAACGTTCCAAACCCAATATTGCTCCCAGTCTCACATTACGTTGGAGCAGCTGTTGTAAATCCGCCTGTATTTTCTTTCCAAATTTGTAATTTCCTCAGGTTCTGGCAGACGACCTTGACCAAGGTCAGAACGGACAGGTGACTTACTCCATCAGGTCATCATCTATGAGTGGCTTGTTCAAGATCGATGCTCTCACCGGAAGTATCTCAACAGCTGCCATCATGGACAGAGAAATCTGGACACAGACTAAGTATGATCACAGTTGGTGGTCACTTCTGTTGGTTGCAGCAATGTTCTGCTTGTAAATAAAAGGATTAATGTTGATTTTTTTGTGTGTGTTTCCTTAGGCTGGTCATAACGGCGACCGACAGGGGCAGCCCTCGATTAGCAGGCTCTGCCACTCTCACTGTTATCATAGTGGATCAGAACGACAACCGGCCTACTATCCCGGTTCCTCGTGAAGTGCGAGTTCCTGAGAGTGAGTTGACTGCTGGGTGAACTCAGTACCATTGATGTTATCAGTGAAATCTAACCACTCTGGTCTGCATTGGGCAAACAGCCAGGTTAACAGAGCTGAAAGGTCAACTCAATTACAATTACCGCCTCTCCCCCCAAAGATCTTGGTGATCATATCCTGTCAGAAGGATGTAGTATCGTGTTTTCCTGGGATTGTGAAAATTAAAAGCAAATACATGGACATGACAGCCTAAGGCAGAAAAGCTGTAATAGCCTACTCATGTACAGTACATGCGGTATTATTGTAAGTGACCTCATTATAAATCAGTTTCAGGATCTAAATTTCATTTTGCTCCTTACAGACACACTGATTGGGACAGTGATCACTCAAGTGACAGGGAATGATGTGGACTCTGGTCCTGCCCTGTCTTATACACTGCACCTGGACACAGACTCCCAGGGAAAGTTTGGGATACATCGCTATGGAGGAGGGGTCTCCCTAACAGACCAGCTGGACTATGAGAAGAGGACGTGGTACACTGTGACTGTCCGAACATCTGACTCCATGCACCAGAGTGAGGCCAATTTAACAATTCTGGTGGAGGATGTGAATGACAATGTCCCAGTCTTCACACAAGACCTTTACCAGGTGCAGTCATTTTGCAAGGTTCCATAATTGGGGTTGTGAACAGAAATCACATTGTGCCATCACACATACTAATGTTCTCAACCTACTCACACTTTCATGCCACTTGATTTTGTCCAACGTTTTTTTAACAGCTAAGAATACGTCTGTTTGTGTTTTTGTTTCCTCAGGTGACACTTGCTGAGCACTCTCCAGCTGGTAGTTCAGTTATTACTGTGACTGCAACTGACCAAGATTCAGGAGAGAATGGCAAGATCACATATAGAGTTGTGTCAACAAGAGACCTATTCTACATCGACCCAAGTAATGGTAAGATTGTTATCTGTCTTTATAAACCTAAAAATTTTGTTTGTGTTCATGGGCTCGATGTCTATTTGATTCAAATGCTAGTTTAAAACATAGTATTTTGTTTTTCATACAGGCACGCTCTTCATCAAACAGAGCACCGAGTTTGATTCTGAGCGTCCATCTTTCCTGGTGGTAATTGAGGCTTATGATGGTGGTAATCCATCGCTGACTGGTCTTACCACAGTACAAGTTCAGATGTCAGATGTCAATGATAATGCCCCGGTGTTCCACCAAACTGAGTACAGAGCTTCTGTATCAGAGGACGAGCCCCCAGGATCCACCATCCTCACGCTGGAGGCTGTGGATGGAGACTTGTCTCGGGACAACTGTGGATTTGACTTTGCCATTGCCAGTGGAAACACTGGCAACGCATTTCAAGTTGAAAGTAGCATACGCTTCCTCGAGGGCCGTGGATTTCAGATAGTTGGAACTCTAGTCCTGGCTGAGAAGCTTGATTTTGAATCAGTGAATACATATAATCTGACTGTTGTTGCTTCAGACCGTGGAATTCCCCAACGAAGCTCAAGCGTCCCAGTTGTAATCACAGTAACAGATACTAATGACAACCCACCATCCTTTAGCAGGGCAGAGTACAACATTATCCTGAGTGAAGGTGCTGAGACTGGAGTAGACGTACTTCAGTTATCTGCTTTGGACCCAGACTCCACACCTAACAGCGAGGTGCACTATTCGATCATCTCTGGAGATGAAAGTAAGCTCTTCTCATTAGACCAGTGGACTGGCGCTCTCCGTTTGCGGAGGTCATTGGACAACGAGCAGGAGTCATCTCACATACTTATTGTGCAAGCCTCAGATGGACAGGGCCATTTTGCTCTTGCTCCTGTTACTATAGAGATCAAGGACATCAATGACAATCGGCCTTTCTTTCCTCTGAAAACTCTTACAGCAAGTATCCGAGAGAATCAGCCTCAGAACACCCTCGTCACAATACTGCATGCTATCGATCATGATGCAGGGGCGTTTGGTCAGCTGAAATATCACATATTGGATAAATTAGGAAATGGAAAAGAGTCATTTATAGTTAACCATACCTCTGGTGAGATACGAACCCGCTTCAGTTTTGATTTTGAGAAGATGAACACATTTCACTTTGTTGCTGTGGCAATGGATGCAGGAAACTACTCTGCAACTGCTACAGTTCAAGTATATGTGACAGGAGAAGATGAGTATGACCCTGTTTTTACCAGTTCAAACATTGCCTTCCATGTCCCTGAAGGAGCAAAGAAGGGGCAGAGCATCGGCCAAGTAGTTGCCAAAGATGAGGATGGGGGTGTAGATGGCATTGTCCTCTACAGCCTAGCTGAGACCTCTCCTTATTTTGAGGTTAACATCTCTACAGGAGTGATTTCCCTCAAGATGGATGCTTATGGTCGGCACGCTGGCCGATCTAAAAGGGAGACCCGGCAAGTGACTCTAGATGTGATAGCGCATAGCCCACTGGAGAGTTCTCGTGTAGCTACTGCACAGATTGTCATTGATGTCACTCACACATCTTTTGGTTTAACTACGGATATGAACATTTTGCTAGCTAGTGTCATTGCTGTATCCTTGGCAGCCATAGTGATCTTGATAATAATTGCTGTGGTGCTCTACATTCTGCGATCTCGAAGGAAGAAGTACCAAGAGGCTCAAGATAGGATGTTGACCTCTGGTACAGTACTAGATACTCTTGATGAACCCAAAGTCCATGGAAGTGAAAAACTTTATCACCAAGCTCTACCTGGATATGCTGAAGACCAGAGTGCAGGTGGAGGAGGACCATACACTCGAGGAGGATCACTGGATCCTTCTCACTCTAGTGGAAGAGGCTCGGCTGAGGCAGAAGCAGCAGAAGATGACGAGATCCGTATGATCAACGAGTATCCCCGGGTTTCTAGTATTTCATCTTCTATGCAGGAGCATATATCTGCCCGTGGACCTGATTCTGGGATCCAGCAAGATGCTGATCAGCTCTCAGACATTTCTGGTGAGCCTGGAATGGACATAAACCAGTGGCTTAAAGGGAAAAAGATGGGTAGCCTAAGTGGAAGTCTCTTGTCAGGCCAGACAGCAGTGTATCGGGATGACGGTGGGGGATACCTTGGAGTCGGAAGAGGGCTTAGCATCTCTCAGTCTAAAGATTATACATTCCCAGAGGATGGGAAACCCATAGTGGATGGTTCTCTCACAGCAATAGTGGCTAGTGATGAGGAACTGAGAGGCAGCTACAACTGGGATTACCTCCTTAACTGGTGCCCGCAATTCCAACCTTTGGCAAATGTGTTTACCGAAATCGCTCGATTAAAGGATGAGAATGCCCCAGTTAACCCACGTCGACCCTTTCAACCCAAAGCAAAAACAGATCCCAAGCCACGAATTGACCCCCCTCCACTTATCACATCAGTAGCTCATCCTGGGGCTAAAACTGTCCTTCCGAAACCTGCTGTCGGACGAACTCTTCCTCACGTGTCCACTCATAAACGATCACCAATCAGCCATGATGGCTCAGTCTCTTCAGTAGCCATGTCACCCAGTTTCTCACCCTCCCTATCCCCACTTGCAGCCCGTTCTCCGGCCATCTCACCATTTGGTGTTACCCAAGCCCCATCTGCCTCCATTATTAGTACAAATGAACACTCAGTAGAGCACAGCGAGGAGACTGAGCTTAGGATTTAACATTTTCAAGTTTTTTTTACTGTTCATAAAGCATCCTACTTGACTCAGGACCCTATGCATGACAATTGTCCAACATGGTGATAATGTCATGTAAAATGTCATGTTGCCTCACTGGCTGGCCAGAGAGTTGAGGGTGCAGTATTGAATTACCATGAAGGATACAGACAGTGACTCATTAAAATGCTCTCTCCAGAAAACATAGCTAGATAGCAAAAGACATGTGCTATCTCCTGCATTTGCACATTTTACACGGGAGCGAAGTTTGATGTTAATGTTTTTAAAAGTAAGACATTTTTGTATGATATATTTTTGTACTGATATTTGTGGGGGTTTTTTGGACTAGAAAATGGCATTAAGTAATACCGTTTTCTGATGAAACTGTTAGACTATTGAATTTGTATATATGTGACTGTAATAATAAGTAAGATTTTGTTCTAGTTTACAGCTGGCATTCGCAAATGTTCTAACAGTGTTAAAATCATGCTCTTATTTTTTTTTTCCTTTGATGTTATGAAAGACTTCAGTATTTATAAAGGGCCAGATCTCTTACAGGTTGACCAGACATAAGACTATGAAGCATTTACAGTAGTTACTTATTCTGCTCTCACCATACACAATGGACATACACAACTAACCTGGCTAGCAAATTAGAAATAAGGAGCAGCTTTATTTTAAAAACATAAGCAGTCTTGTCATGAAGTTTAAACACTTAATATTACTAAGGACAGCAGTATTCCTTACAAATTTAGCAGTTATGGTTCCGCTTTCCATAAAATGGATCGGACACCAAAGGCCAGTGCATTTTTGCCGAATAAAAGATTTTAAATCTCAAAAAAGAAAAAAAAGAAAAACAATGCTGGAGAAACAAAAAGCCATCTCACGTTCTAGTCAATATACCATTGTTTTCTCATGGCAGCTTATGTCAACACTTGATTTTAATAAACTTTTTACCTGTAATAATGTGCTTTACTGGAACTGGAAATCTGCTTAGCAATCTGACATGTTGCTTTTTAATTAACCATTTGCTGCTGAAGGCAGTTCTGTCAGTTTGGCAAAAAGTTCTGAGGAATGTTGTAAAAGCAACTAAAAGAAGAAACTAATTGGATGTGCATCTGAACAGCAAATTAACTGCAAATTAATCCTGCATCAGCTTTGCAAAACTGCACTGCAGACCAAAAGTAAGAACAATTTTGGAAAAATGATCAAAAAAGTACTCATGGACAAAAACATTGCACGTGTAAATTTCTTACAAAAGGAATTTTCGTCAAGTAAATAAGAAAGTTCAATGTTATGCAAAAATCTGTGTCCATCAGAACCAGAAATTCAAAATTCAGGTGACGTTGACAATGATATAGAGTCAACATTGTTCCATGCATGTCCAGTAGGTCTAGCTGCAACAAAACGTCTGTCAACTTATTGTGTGTAATCCTGGAATACCAGCAGCAGGGGTGGCAGCATTTTCTGTATGAACTCTCAAATCAATCCATTTTGTCTTGGAATTGTCACTCTTGGCCTTCCAGACGTTGGGCGATCCACAGTGGAAACATTCCGATGGCCCTTTCTCAGCTAGCATTGTCTAGACGGGAAAATATGCAATCAGAATGTTTTTTTGTTTTTTTTACTTTTGCATGTGCATGGCACCTCTTAAAAAGACATGAATTATGTTATCTTCGATAAAGTAATGAGCATGATGGTAATTATACCCGTAGCTGTGTAACAGTACAAAATTTTGTATAATTTTTCTAAAGTGCAACATTTCTTTTGTCCATGAGTATAAGTTATTGTCATTTCATAATGATGGTAATATGGTTTTAATATGGCCTTGACTAAATGGCTGTAGCTGTTTAGAATAACTGATTCTTAATTTAGGTTTTGCATTAAAAAAGTAATCAGAAATAACCTTACTTCGCTTTAATATTTTTCTGAAACAGCATAAAAGGCATTTGTAAGTTATTATTACTTGTGGAACCTCCCATAGGAGTCCAGTTGGTGAGAAAGCCAGTCTTTCTTTGACTACAGTACATGCCAATACCTTTTAATTTATTAAACTTTTTTAAATTCACAATTTTTTTCATACTGTTTACCAGAATGAAAGCTTCATCAGTGTTTACTTACAGTTCCATTTGGAAAAATAGAAAATGCTGCTCAGCTTGAAAGGTGATATCATACAAAATCAAAAACATTGCCGATTATATATATATTAAAAAAAAAAAAGAATGTATTGTTTTTTGGATTTCTGTCACTATTTGTGAACAGCCTTTCTTGCAATCACTTTTGCCTTTTGCAATGGAAAATATGCCCTTCCTGGAGTTAAACAATGCCTTGTTCAGAGTGTTAATAATGTGTTCAGAACACATGGCTGTGCCTTTCTTTCACATGCATGCAAGCTTCAACTAGATTTCGGGTAACAGTTTATTCTAATCGACCCATAGGGGATTAATTAAGAATGGATTAAGCCAAAAGTACACACTTGTAAAATTGTTATTCGATATGTATAGCGTTGTATTTGTAAATTCCCGTACGAATACATAACATTTATGTAAAAATGACTAATAATTATGTTTTTTGTAAGAAAAAAAATTATATGCAATAAACAATTTAAATCTTTGTTATACAAACTACTGATTATAAATTAATAATGAAATAATGTAGAATTAGTCCTGTCTTTCAGTGTTAGAATTTAAAGCTAATAAAATCTAAATAATTGTCTAATACATTCATACTGTAACGCTACATACAGTATACTAAATAATAATTTAAATGATGACTTATACAGACTCTAGCTGTCACTAGCTAATAAAAAATTTATAATTTGAGACTAAAATGGTTTATTATATGCTATGAAATGTTTTATTTTATGCTCAGTTGTTTGTATAGCTTTATGAATTTTTTGTGCGTTATCATAAATAATAATGTAATTTATTAGTCACTTTTACATAAGTCTCTAGTTATGTAGCAAGTAGTTCTTAATAAAGATTAATACAGAATAAATAATACTGGTTAATCTGAGTTTAATTTTTTTTTTAAAAAGAAGCCTTTTGTTTAAGCCTTTTGTTGTTATTTTGTATGTTGGTGTTCGTATTTCTGGATTTTTGTAGCACTTCCCACTATTTGAAAAGGTTTTATTTGTACACATTTTTTTTTAATCACATTTAAATATGATCAAGCTATAACACTTGCCATTTCGTATTCATTGCCCAATTCCAGTGTGCCTAATAATAACTAGCTGCTCATTGTAGTTAAACTGATTTTGCCCAACTAGTAGAGTTAGTCAGTTTTGGTGACCAGTAAGTCTCACTATTCCAATCTATTGTTTTTTATTTTTGATTTGTTTGTTTGTGTGTGTGTGTGTGTGTGTGTGTGTGTGTGTGTGTGTGTGTGTGTGTGTGTGTGTGTGTGTGTGT
>JAQMYG010000003.1:5672711-5692581 GCA_030014215.1 Clariallabes teugelsi | reverse complement strand
GATAGAGAAACAAGTTCCTACTTCCTGTATATCTTGAGTGACAGATGTCTCGTCCAATCAGCGGTAAGAATTTCATTTGCAAACTATACCTAACTTTTCCGGTTTGTATCTGACTGGCGAGAAGTGCAATACAAATTAACAAAACGGAAAACAAAATAACAAATTTAAAAAGCCAAATTAACAAATCCGAAAACAAAAAAACAAACCCCAAAACAAAAAAACAAATTAGTATTGGGTTTTGTTATTTTGTTTTGGGTTTTGATATTTTGTTGTTGAATTAGTTATTTTGTTTTCCGTTTTGTTAATTTGGTTTTGAATTTGTTATTTTGTTTTCCGTTTTGTTTTTGTTATTTCGTATTTTAATTTATTTTGTTTTCAGTTTTGTTAATTTGTTTTGCACTTCACGGCCACCGTAGCTCATTGATGCTGATGTACTGTAGATCCCTGAACGTTTCCTTACAACTACAAAATAAGAAGCATGGGATGCATTTCTTGATCTTCAGTAACTACTGTAAATACTAATTCACACTGCAAAACTCCGAAATTATCAGTGAATATTTGTTAACAAAAACGAAAATCAACAAAACGTCATTCAATTCCACCGAAAAGCCGATGCAGCACAAATTGCCCCAAAGAAGTCCATGCTGGCAACGAAGAACACCCAGTGAACCACACCCCACTAAGCATCAGTCCCAGCAAACAAAGAGCCCAAGACCAATGATCCGGCTACAAACTCTCGAGATCCCAGTCCAATCGAGCATCCATGGGATGTACCAGACAATCAAGTCCGATCCACGGAGGCCCCACCCTGCAATCCGCTGCTGATATTCAGGTGTGTCATATGTGATACTATGCATCACTGATAGCCTGTAATTCATGCCATAGAACTGTAGGAGGAAACCAGAGGATCCAAAAGAAACCCACAAACCACAGACATAACTCCATGTATACAGACCAGAGGTGAGATTCAAACCCCCAACCCTGAAGGTGTGAGCCAACAATGCTAACTACTGAGCCACCATTACCACCAACCCCCAGAAACTTCAGTCAAGCTTTAAATGTGTTATTAAATAAATGTTAAGAATTTGGCACAACTGCAACCCTGCCTAGTAGTGAATGAAAGGGTGAAGGTACTGTAGCAGCAGCTAAGAGTTAAGTAGTCAAAAGTCATGTAATGCTGAACATGATGCTACCACCACCATGTTTCAGTCCAAGGCTAAAATACATTGCAATCTTAAACGATACAGTCACAGGGCTGAACCATATAAGTAGTTGGTCAGTGTTCTAGTTAAAAAGAATTTTCCTCAGATACACAGTCTGGAAAGTTTAAATTCACTCATGCAATACGTATATTTATCTACAAGAACATAAACGTCAGTGACATACTGTACAGGGCTGGAGGAGGTGTCGGTGAAACATTAAGAGAATCCACAGGCTCTTCAGAGGATACAAAGTTATTCAGGCAATTCTAAAGACAAATTGTGGGCATACACTGTATAAAGGAATTTATTGTGTGCTCCAGAAAAATGGATAAAACTGTCATTTCAAATTTTATTACTAATACATGGTATAATAAATCATATCCTGATGCCAGTTACACATGTCGCAAATGAATTCATGCAATAAGCAAAAGTCGAAAGATGGACCACATTTAAAACTTTTCCATTTTAGATAATATATTTCCTACTTGACCATTCTTCACCAATACAGTTCTCCGTGACGGGTTTTCACACCCTGTCACCTTCACGTCTCTTCTCTTGAGTTTTCTGTAACTCCTACGCTTTACTGTCACGTCTTCAGCTGATCTTTGAGTGGCAAGCAAGATTCTCAGAGCTTTACCCCTCTGAAAGTTCTCTGAATTCTTTCCATCTTCTACAATCCCTCGTAAAGCCACAACTGATTAATAGAAAGCACCCTTTTTTTTTTAGCCATGCAGCTCCAGACAATCACCCATATCTTCCTTTGTTTTTTAAACTATATTGTGATTGGAAGTCTAATGGTTTTTGTTTTTCATAAAGGATGCTCTTAGCAGTAAGCTGAAATGTTACTAGAACATTAGGCAAAGTACTGCTAAGCTGCTAAGAAAATTAGGATGTGATATTAGAATAGCAATAATTTAAACACATCCTTTGGAATAATGCATGACGTCACAGAATTTGTGGAACAAAAATATCACAACTAAAATTAATTTGTCTTTAGCAAGCATATCCTGGTCAGCCTTGTAGATTTGTTGTGGAGAAGGAAGAGTCGGCATGGAGGGTCAATTTAGTTTCTGCAAATTACAGTAGCAATCTGGATGTTTTTGGGAGGTGGAAAGAAACCAGAAAAGCCTCAACAATCTGCACGGCTCAGGATTGAACCAAGGCATCTGAGTGCTTAAAAGCTCAGTATTTTGAAAAAACTATTGCAGGACATTTTATACAGGACATTCAAGTCAAACTGGGACTTCTAATAAAATGTGTCATGAATGAAGATGTAATTTCCAGAAGACTTCAAGCATAGTGCGGTGATGAGACTCTTAGCTGCAGTAAAATATGTGAATGGTGAAAACATTTTAAAGAAGGCCGTATATCCATGAATGATGAGGAGGCCACTGAAGTCGTTCTCGTGAACATTCAGTTCGATTGTAACGTCTAACCCTGGAAAATCGAAGCATAGCTTGTCACCCACTTGCAGATCGCACGCATCCGTTAATGGGAAATGTGCACACAATCATTCACCAACACCACTTGCACATTATAGGAACTTGGCTGGGAGTTATTGGCACATCCACCATACAATCTTGACCTCGCTCCCAGCCATTTCCACATGTTTGGGCCATTAAAGGACTTCCCGGGCGGCCAGCAGAAAACTTGTCCAAGCTCTTGTGAAACGCTGGGATTGCATTATTGTAGCAGGGGATTATATAGAGAAATAACTGTGTTCTGTTACTCTACACAATTAAAAGTCCTGGTTAGACTTGAACACCCTTCGTATATGTTATGTAAAAAAAAAAAAAAAAAAAAAAGCTTTCTGGAACACACACAAAACCTGAGAGCTTGAAGGTTTTTATGACAAGAATTATGGCAAAAAGAGTTAAAAACAAAGAATTATATCTGGAGATTACCTTCAAAGGCTGGCATGACTGATTTTACTCTACAAAAAATAAATACATGTTGATCCACACAAGTATTGCAGGAAATTAATTCAGCAGAATAAATGGGGAGCAAAATAAGTCAGAAGTTAACAGGGTCGTTTTGGCATTCAAATACTAATTTCTGAATACTGATTTTCATCCCTGATCCCATCAAAACCCTTCATGCCCGTGTTGTACGTGACTCATATCTGTTATTAGTAGAAAAAAAAAAACTCTTGACCCACATGTGTTCATTTTCTAAATCGGTAACGTCATATGTATTGCCATTTCCCTGCGTCATGACCAGAAACAAAAATACCATTACTGCAGTAGCGATAAAAAGCAAAACTAGCATTGCAAGCCTTCATCACCAAGATTATTGTCTCTGACAGCTTGCCAGCAGTATATTATTAGAGCAAAATGATGAAATAAAGGTCAGATACAAAGCTTTTATGCTGTTTTTACAGCTATTAGTGCCATTTCAGAGATCTGTATGTGTGTGTGTGTGTGTGTGTGATGGAGGGGTGATATGCACAGTAAAGTCTCAATCGCAGTACAGTTGTATTGTCGGGTATCAGATATCCAGCCGATCTCAGACCACATACGAACAGGACTCCGATCTGATAAGTAGATGTTTGTTTTCAGAAATTCAGATCCTGTTATAGGAAAATTTTCCAAAATGGTCATAGCAGAGGTCATGTTGATAAGGTGATTAGGGGAAATTGAAAGTAAAACCACAACAAACTGGGAATATGAGAACCTGAAAATGTAAGGCTATGGGAATATTCCAAAGTTTTAAAACGCTAATTTTTTCGCCAACTGTACCTGTAACTCATAAGTGTAACATTCGCCGGGTACATTGAAAAGTTTCCAACCGCTTCCTAAATATTTTCCAAACCATGGATGGATGTCGGATGTAAAAAATCCGCTTCCAGATGGTTATAAACTTAGAGTGCAAGACCAAGGGTTTTATCGAACTTTCTAGGAATATTTTCCTGTAATATTGTATATAATATAATGGCTTATTTTATTACTTCACGCTCTTAGCTTTCGTCTTTATTCTATAAAATATATCCTCTGTTTAAAATAGCGAATAAAAAGGATACTTGCAACATTTTATATAGAAAGTTTACCATTGAAGGTTTTTGAAGGTGCGAAATATATTCATTACAACAACAAAAAAGGTTGTTGGTTGCATAAGTTTCCAACCGCCTTGTATAGTACTTGGTAACACCTTTGTCTGGGACTAGAATTGTTCTGGGATATGTTTCCAGCAGCATTGCACATCTGGGTCCTGATATGTTTGCCCATTTTTCTTAGTAAAGAGTCTATGTTGTGCCATCAGATTGATGTCTGGGGGTGCCTGAGCTGTTCTAACACGTTCAGGTTCTTTGGCCGCTCTAGTGTAGCTTTGGCAGTGTCATTGTCCAGATGTAAATCTCTTACTTGAGGAGACTGGAGGAGGATTTCTTCTGGAATTGCCCACAATTTGGCTCCATACAGTACATTACCCCTCAACTCATTACCCTGACCAGTTTCCAGTTTCCACATCCCTGCTGATGAAAAGCATACACATACCACTATGCTACCAGCACTGTGCTTTTCTTTGCTGATGGTGTTCTTGATGGGTTTCCATCAATTAAAGTATTCTGCTAAGCTCAAAAAGTAAAAATTCAGTCTGATCAGACCGGAGACTTTTTTTTTTCTCCAAAATGGTCGCTAGGATGTTTTTATATATTTATTCCAGTTCCGTTGCAGCCAATCCATGTGTCCTGGAAGTTCTAGGAGACTCACACATACCGATAACAGTTCCATGACCTGCAACTCATATACAATGTCCTGGAAATTGTTGAGAGAGACTGTGTGCGGATAATTATTCATCTCTTTGTGATAAATGAACTTTTCTTAGAAACAAAAACAAAGAGAAAACACATACTTCACCCCGAAGTACTGTAAAAGTGTACTCCTCCCAAAAATAATAATGAAAATAATGGCAGTTTTGCTCGCTGCACTGTTTGCAACATTGATATATATATTTTTTATTATTAAATAGTTGTAGCTGTTTGTGGCATGGTGGCAAGTCCTGCCTCACGTCTATGTGCATGGAGTTTGCATGTTCTCCTCATGCTTATTGGATTTCCTCCGGGTATTCCAGTTTCCTCATACACTTCAAAACATGAAGATTAGGTAATTGGCGTTTCCAAATTGCTCATAGTGTGTGAGTGCCCTGTAATGGTTTGACGAGAGAAGATTTAAGTCTCCTGGGATAGGCTTCAGGCCCCCAGCGACCCTGTATACAGGATAAAGCAGTATAGACAAAGAGTGAGTGAGTACCCTGTACTGAGGTCCTGTGTACTTAAAAGTTCTAATACAAGATAAAAGCAACCCCATAAATTAAATTATGCTTAAAATATAATGGCATGTTTTTTTTTTTTTTATATGTTACGTTTTCTGCATATACCCAAGGTGGTTGAAATTAATTGAACTTCAATGCAGTGTTATTAATATAGAACTTTGCAAAGCAAAAATCCAAAAACTATAGAAATGAGTTTGAAGTTAAAGTTTAAAAAAGTGAAAAATGTGTTATTGCAAAGTAGAATCATTAAACAAAGTTGTATACAAGACAATACAATAGCTCTTTTATTTCTTTAGGGAGAACAAAATAGTAAAAAGGACCATCACAGGGTAGACCACTCAGGAATTTCATGGTTCTTTTTAGCAGAAAGCCAAATTTCTCACAATGGAGGTTACAAGAGATGAGGTGTACCTTATATGTTCCAATATCGAGCACAACTTGTTGTTCCAGGCATGTAGGCACTGACTCAAGCCATTACTCAGGATAATGTTTCTGATGTCTGATGGTCAGGGGGCAGGGAACTGATGTCCAGCAGGATCGCCCTGAAATGAGATTTTCCAGGTTGAGACGCTTTTCATTGTAGCCGCTGTAATAAAAAAAGTTTAGAGCAGTTGTTTTTCATCTGGTGTATTCTGGGGTAAACAGTCTGTGCCTATTTCACATAATGTGCTTCATTGTTTTGGCATGCAAAAGTGCTGCTTTGAACGATCATGCAATAAAATGAAATCTGTAACTGTCTTAGACTGTCTTAGAATCTTTACGCCAATCGTCAAAAAAGTTATTAGTAGCTACTGAATAACGTGCATTAGTGCAAAGATACTGTATGTTGTTTCAATCGAGTCATTTTGTGAAGCAATCTTCATGCAGATGCATCGTTTTTGTTGTCTAGTGAAACAGATCAATTTCTTTTAGAAACGTATCTGTTTTTTATATTTGCTTGGCATCACTGTGCTCCTGTAGGCTCAAGCATTCATTATCCAAGCTACCGAGCAATTTTCATTACTGCGAAGCTGACGTTCACTGATCTGGCAAGTCTACTTTGAGAAGAAGTATCGATGTAGACTGACTCATTTAGATTTTCCTGATGATTGTGAGATTTATTACACTCTCTCCGCCTCTAACATTCAAGATCCGTGAAAAAAATCTGTTCCAGCAAATGAAAATGAGCTGCTGAGTATCTCAGCCAACAAGAAACCTCCGTCGACACTCGTTAAAAAGATGGGAAAATATGTTTGACGTTAGCACGGTCATTTCAAGTGGGACTGCATGTGGCTTGATGTTGATATGGACATTAAATCAGCAGAATTCCTCCAATATTTTCACATCGTTTCATTGCCATAAGAATAGGAGAAGCTCGGCGTACAGAAGGAAAAGCAGAACACGACCACCACAAAATGCAACGCAGGCACAAACGATATGGTGAGACACGAACTTGATATTTTGTACGAAAAGAAGCGTTTTTTAAATCAAACCTCAAATGTTCTTCTCTTTTGTCTTGGCTTGAGCAATCGTTCACCTCACAAAAAGGTTAAACTATAACAAACATTTAAAACAAAATCGACAGACCTTCGACACGCCCGGGTATTTGCATTTAAAAGGGCGGAACGTTGGCACTAGCTAGCTCTCATATGATATTGTATAGCACCCAGTGAAACCTATCAGCATATTTCTTTTAGAAAGACACTTAAACACATGCACACACACACTCATGTATGAGCTCTCACATGGTAGCCAACATTTCTCTGCCAGCAACCCAGAAAAAAAGCAGTAAAGATTTATAGAGCACCGTTAAGCGATCCCAGGTTCATGTCAGACACACTCTGAACGCTCTCAGACGCTCGTAGATGTTAGCAAACACGACAGTGCGCATGTGAAGGTGAGAACGAACTACATACCATTCTACATCCACCATCGTTCTCCATTCTCCTCAGCTTTCCATGTTGCAGCTCAGGGATCGTGTAGGGGTAGATGGATGATTTGTCCTAAATACGAAACCTTGCGAGTCGTCTAGGAACCTCCAAGTTTTAATAAAACAATTCTTTCAGGAATGTTCAGGAATAACTAGCTGGATAAGAAATACTGTGACAGTACATGGACTCCAGTATGGCAATATAGGGGGTGGTATTTTAAGCAAAGTTTCTCTGGATGGTAAAAATCATGGAAATTTAGCAGTCAGTGCTTATGTACGTTTAAATGTAATGATGGCGGCACGGTTAGAGGTTAGCACTGTCGCGTTGCACCTTCAGGTTCTGGGTTCGAGTCCCGCCTCGGGCTTTGCGTGCGTGGAACTTGCATGTGCTTGGTGGGTTTCCTCCTGGTACTCCGGTTTCCTCCCACAGTCCAAAGGCATGCATATTAGGCTAAATGCCATTCCCAAATTGCCTGTACTGTGTAAATATTGACCAGAGATCCTATCACGTTGTAAAAATAGGAATAAATACAATAGTCACCATTGGCCTCCAGGGTCCCTAGTTGGACTACAGAGGTTAATGGATGGAAATGTAATGCATTTTCTGAGTAATTTAGTAACAATTACAAAAACTTTGACAACTTTTTTTTTTTTTTTGCATTATCAGTACACTCTTGCTTATAATAATTACACTTTAGCTTCTACTAAGGTCTCATTAGCTTGCTTGTGCATATCATTTATATTTCCTATTCAGATATCAATCTTTTTAAAAAAAAAATCAATTTACAGTATCTGGCATTAGATAAATAAATAACAGGACAAACCCACCCGTAGGTTTTCTGCAGAGCAATTTTGAAGTTCAACTTCTGGAGCCCTGGTTATTGCTATCTTGGCAGGAAGATCTAAACCCTGGTTAATCCATAAATGTGAAAATGTGCACAATGAATAAAGCCTAGCTGTTGGTTAAATTTTTAGATTTAGATAGATTAGATTTTAGATTCAACTTTATTGTCATTACACATGTACAAGTACAAGGCAACGAAATGCAGTTTAGGTCTAAGTTCTAAGTACAGTACACTTAAAAAGTATATGTGCAGGGAGAAGCTACTGTGAGCATAATATACAGATTGCTAGTAACTATAATCAGAAATTTACAATAGATGAACAGTATATACAAGTTGCTATTGACTGTAGTCAGGAATTTGCAAATAGATATGAACATAATGTACAGGTTGCTATTTTCTATAGACAGGAATTTACAAGTAGACATGTACAGATATATACGCAATCAGAAGTTTACAAATGTAAAATTATGCCTGCTCACCTCAGTTAGCACATGCTAGCTACTGTAGCAACTCACCTACTTACCTCAGTTAGCACATACTGGCTACTGTAGCAACTCACCTACTTACCTCAGTTAGCACATACTAGCTACTGTAGCAACTCACCTACTTACCTCAGTTAGCACATACTAGCTACTGTAGCAACTCACCTACTTACCTCAGTAAGCACATACTGGCTACTGTAGCAACTCACCTACTTATCTCAGTTAGCACATACTACTTACTGTAGCAACTCACCTACTTACCTCAGTTACATGCTAGCTAGCTTTACTCCCTCTGGGATTAATAAAGTTCTTTGAATCTTGAATCTTTAGCTTAGCTAAAACTCTAAGCTAAACTTATTTTGCATTTGATTGAATTCTGTCATCAATACCAAACATGTCATTGCCTGTCAACTCTTATATTTCTTCTGGTAAGTTAAACCACAAGGATTCCAGTTCAGTGGTTAGCCGTTGCAATGCAGCTGTCACTCAAATCGACCACATCCATAATCATGCATCATTTTATGGATTAAACTTTATGGCACTTTTCTAACCAGCCCCCAGTGGAAGTTTGAGGAACTGCACATTTTGCCACTTGCATGTCGACTTCCTGAACCAACGGTTGGGTTGTCTGTATTTATTCTCTCATTGCTAGGTGCAGGTTCCTTAATGATGTTATCATTAAGGAACATGCAAAATTTCCACTACAATAAAACTGGAGAATGAAGATGATATTGGAGTTGAAAAAAAAAATGAAAAAAAAAAAAAACTCCAGACACTTTGCTCTTGGGCCATGCAATTGTCTGATGTCCAGGAAGTGCGTTCTAGGTCCTAACAGAAATGTTAACTTCTAAACATGGTGATAATGTGACTTTTGACAATTTTATTTATTTGTTTATTTTTGGGTGGGGGTAAATTCAATGAATCCTGTCTTCAATGTTCAGGTCAAACCGGGACTTGTGAGGAAATTTCTGGAGAATGAAGGTGTAAAAGCGATTGACATTTACAGAAGACTTTAAACACAATGCGGTGATGAGACTCTTAGCTGCGGTAAAACATTAATGCATATGTTGTGGCACTTGCGCGTTTTTCAAAACCTTTTGGCTACCACAGACACACATTAACTTTTCCTTCTCATTCGGAGCATTATTATTTATTTTGCGATGGTCAGATACAGTGAACTATGACTTTAAGCCATTGGTCATTGCTGTAAAGGGAAAATGACATTCCTGAGGACCCAACCTACACACTAATACACTGCAAGCAGTTTGAAAATATCAGTCAGCCTAAAAACATGTACAGGTGCACACTTTGAAGCCAATCAATTTCGCAATCAAAACCGTTTATACAGTATGTAAATGTATGCAAATGTAATAGTGTATATTTTTTCTAACTGGATTTTCATAAATACCAAATTTGTGCAGTGTAAATATGAATGCTGTGATTGATTTACAGTAATAAACGTGAGTCCAGCTATATAAATGGCTTGTTGTTCTCACAGCTACTCATAATCACTGGAGCAGCAAGTGCGTAGTGTGTTCGTGTGATCTTTTCATGTTCAAACATTTCACACGTTCTACTTGAACACACAAAAAGACACACTTTCTATCTGCTGCCAGTTCTGTTCCCTTCTTATTGGCAGATTTTGGAAAAACAGCAAGAAGTGGGGGGGGTGAATAACAAGATTTGGCTCATGGAGACATTAGAATGGAAAACAAAACATAATGTGAAAGGCTGAAATTTCCATTAGAAAGCAGCAAGCTGTTTTTTTTTTTTTATGGAGATGCAGGAATTAACACAAGTTCTGTGATAATTTGATAATTTCAACACCTTACTTTTGGCATCAAATTATATTATTGAAAAGTGAGCTTGCTTAATCCCAGTCCGAGCATTCACAGTGTCCAGTCCCAGCTTTTACAGTGTCCAGTCCAAGACTTTTACAGCCTCCTGAATTCATGTCTTATAGATTACGAACCACTGGTTTTATCAATCAGATATCTCAAAGCCAAGATTGTTTCTGCCAACTTAAACAAGACCAAAGAAAGATCTCAGATTATTTCCAGCTTTACCCAGCGTTAGTCCGTGCTCATGCATTGGTTTTGTCAGTCAGTCCTGACCTGATGAGGGTCAAGTATTCTGCTCTTTAGTAGCTCTGGACCGAACCCAGCTGGATGGAGAAGCATCCAGACAAGAGAGCTGGGACTAGAGTGAAAAATCTGCCAGACTCATCTGCTTTCACTTCATATCCCATCCTTCTGTGTTGGTTTCATTTCCAGCTCTGCTGCCTCGAATGGCACGGTGAAGCTCACACCGTGACTTGAGACATTTTCATATGGCTTGGGTGTTTAAATTGAATTTATCAGCGGACACTTTAAACACACTTCAATATTTGGCTTGTAGCTGAACGGTTATAATTAGAGACAGGGCAGGAAAACTATGGTCTTCTCTTGGACATCTTTTGATCTCAAATAGAGGATACACTGTAACTTAGATTTGAAAGGGAACATTGGCAAGCTTTGTCTCACTGCCACGTTTTAATAAGCTGGAACACCGAAGCTGGCTTCCATGTGAGCACCAACTGCAGAGCATGAGCATATATATTTATCTTTTTGGACGATTTTGACATACTGAGACAACTTCAATTCACAGTGATTGAACTGAAAGACACACAGAGCCAGTGATGAGGATCTCCATCATACCGAGCACCTTGGTGCATTTTGTTCCTGTGCTGAGTTGAATATTTCTAAATGAGATAATTAGAATCATTTCCTTATTCAAATCTGAAATTAGGTCTGACTTTCGCAAGAATATAAAGCAGGAAAAAAAGTACGTGATGAAAGGTGAAGCGATTTAAATAAAGTGCTCTTCTGTATCTGTAACGTACCTCCAGAACATCATTAGTGTGTAACTAAAAAATTGGCTTAAAGGTGTTGATTATGCTCCGACTGCGTTGCTGGCTGAAAGACAAAGTACAGGTTTAAAACTCAGGGTGTCAGGATGAACTTTCTGGTGAACAAAGCTTTTAAAGCTGTAGAAAAAGAGACCCTTACCTGGAGTAAAACATTTGAATGTTTTGAAGAAGGTCGTACACTATGTCCATGGCCGAGGTGGTTCAGAGACCACTACAGTTGTTCCTACTGTATGAACATTCGGAATGGAATGGCTGAGGCTTGAAAATCAACAATAACTTGTCGCCAACAAGTGGAAGAGACGCATGAAGAGACGAGTAAGAGTCTCTGGGAACTGAACACACTATCACTCACAAACACCACTTGCTGTCCTGACCTCACTCTAACCTGTTTTTACATGTTTGCCACATTAAAGGAGTTCCCGGGAGGCCAGCATTTTATATATAAAGCAGGCGGTTTAATCATGGCTCCGGCATAATAAGACAACTTTCGATCTTATCCAAGCATGAGTGAGACGCTGGAATAAGTGCATTAGTGTCGCTGGGGATTGAATAGAGAAATAAAGAGAGTTTTAACTCTCATACCTGTATTCTGTTTTTCTGAATTGAACACCTCTTTTATTAAAGTGTCTTTTCTAGCATCCATTAATTTTCTATACCATTTATCCTGTGTTAGGATCACAGAGGTCATGAAGCCTTTCCCAGGAAACTTAGGGCACACTCTGTAGTACATTATGGGCAATTTGGATGCACCTGTCAACCTACACATCATGACTTTGGTCTGTGTGAGGAAACTGAGTACCCTGAGTCAACTCACCAAGCACAGGGAGATTCAAACCAACAACCCTGTGCTAACCACTAAGCAACCAAGCTTTTCTTTTATGCCACACTCGATGATGAAATTAATAATATTTTTGCACTAAGAAAGAGGAAGAAGCGACAGTGATAAGGTAAAGATGATTTATACTGTAGCTGTTATATCCTAAGTGATTACAAGAACGATCTTGTTTTCCGAATGTTATACATCTATGTTTAATTGTAACGACATCAAAGAAAAAAGTATTATTCAATTAATAGCTATTGGAAATCAGAACAAATAATCCCCTTCAGAACATGATGCCATTGGAAATTAATCAACTTTGGGATACAATAGTGACTTTGTTATCATGAGGTCATGTCCAACTTTCTTTCAGTGATTATTTCTCTACAACAGCACATCCCAAAGTGTGTTTTTTCCCTCTTATATAGTGAGTTAGATGTGACATACTGTAAACAAGAAACTTGATGAATGTGTTTAGTCCACATTTTTGATATCAGTAATAACAGCTGTGCTCATACTGCGTTATTTAAAAGTAATCGAATCCAGACTGTGTTAGGAATGCTGTATGTGAGTAACAAGGGGGAAAAAAAGCATATCTGACAAGCTACTGTATATGCTCCTCACAAAGGAAAGGTTATTCAGGTATAAAAAAATTTCTTCCAGGCTCTATCTTTTAAACAGATACACAAAAAGGTACTGTTGTAGCTGTTTCTCCTCGGTGGCTGCTCTGTTTACTGTGATATTTAATGAAAGCCAAAGCCAGATCCTGTCACTGTTAATAAAATGGAATATTTAATGGTTTGCAACAAAGCGAGAAGCCGAAATATGATGCAGTTATTCTTGTAGTCCAAATATCATGCAATTATCCTTTTGTATATAAAAGCAGCATGTCGGTACACAGCGAACCAGACTTCCAGGTGGTCCTGAGTCGGTTCCAGGATTACTGCTAGGTTATAGGTCCATGTTTGATTGGCATTTGGCAGACTAGACCATGGAATGCAAATGTGCTTTGAATTTTTATTTTTTTTTTACGAGAAAACAGGATATCGACACAGCAGGGCATGCACGCAGCATTTGACCGGAGGGTAGAGGTCAGCGATCCCTGGAGCCCATAAAGCAGCTATGCGCGTGGAGGAAATTTATCGTCTCACAAAGAAAGCATGCAGCACCTTGCAGTTAGGTGCATGAACCCATTCAGACAGCCCTGTTGCTCTACCTATATTCCACCATTTTCTACTGCAATCTGAAACAGGGTCTTCCTGTCTATTAAGTCTGTGCAAGACATCAACCATCGAAAAAGTAATTGACTCTTTTCTCGCCCTTTAAAAGAGGGGCTGAATTGATTTAGCAAGCTGTGTTGCGTGGACGGAATTCAGTATTCCGCACAAAAAAATAAATACCCAGATGGAAATGATGTGCTGTTGAGAAATTAGTTTGGCGTCTTTCAAAACCTTCCTGTTGGACAGAAATTGACAGCTGCCTTTACATATGGCCTTCAGAAAAGACTCCAAGCCTGGATGGGTTTAGAAAACAAACACACACACACACACAAAAAAAAAACAAAAAAAACATGCGACTTTTAGGTCAAGGCGATGTTTGCTACAAGCGTCTCATTTTCATGCCTTTTTAAACGTCACTAATAATTACTTTGGAAAGTGGTTACTGAATCCACATTCAAATGCTAAAATGTCAACATGGTTCGTTGTTTTAAGACACCTTTAATGAAGGTTAGTTTGGCGAGCGTGTTCATGGGTGGCAAATCTATAAACACCTCTTTTTCTGTCCCGGTTTCTGCTTCTTGCGTTTGCAAAACTAACACCAAGAGACTTAATTGACCCTGATGTTTCTTTCTCTATGGAAACACATCCTCTTGTTTTGGATGTCACACTTCTGAAAGTGTAAAAGATATGCCATATTTCACATTTTAGGGCACCTTTAATGATCTGCTTGGTGAACACCACGTCCTTACTTACAGTATGAGGTCTAACACCTTATATTTCAACATAATGTTTATTTCTTTATGGAAACTGCTGATTTTTATTTCATACTTTCTCTATAAACACCATAGAACATTAGGTATAGTAGAACTGTATACACTGAACAGCTGTGACATCAACACCACCACCACCACCAGGTGAACTGAACTACATTGATCACCAATTACATATGGTACCAGTTAAAAGTTTGGACACACTTTCTAATTCCATGGTCTTTCCCGATTTGTATTTCTTTCTACATTATAAAACAATTGAAGGTGTCCAAAATACACAATAAACCCCTTTGAACCCAATATCCACAAATGGAGAAACAGTTGATATTGAAATGTTTCTGCTATGTATGCTCTGTAAATCCTTCATAATGGCTCTAAGCTGAGGTGCTGTTTCTTGATGGGTGATTTCTGAGGCTGGTTACTCTAAATGCACTTTAGTTTTGGTAAGTTTTGGTCTTGCTTTCCTGGGATGGTCTTCATGAGAGCCAGTTTCATCATGATTCTTCACGGGTTTCATTGTTGTTAATTAAGTACCTATTTCCATTTGTGTTAGTTCAGAGTTTTGAAATCTCCAGAAAACTGGTGATAGGATCATGGTTACCCAAGTCTCACCCATGCACACCAGGCTTTTCTTCTTGTCCAAGAGAAAAACCAATGCAGCACTAATTAGTGAAGAAAATCAAATCTGGCTAAGATAGAAATGCACTAGAACAACCCACTGTGCCACACACCGCGCCCAGCAGACAAAAAGCCCAAAGCCATTGGCTGATCCGGCCTCTAAACTCTCCAGATCCCAGTCCGATTGAGCACCAGACAATCAATTCCGATCCATGGAGGTCCCACCATGCAAGCCACAGCACCCAAATGTCCTGGTGCCAGCCACCCCAAGAGGTCTTGTGGAGCCATTGGCAAAAGGGGAACCTAAAACCTAGGTGATTATAATACTAATGGTTGTCATTAAGATTACAGTGGTTCGGTGTATATTTCAAAGCAAGAGTTGCATAGTTTAATATTACAGATTTTCCTCCTGAATGGACAAACTGTACTTTCCTATCACAGCTACAAGAGAAGTAAAAGGTATCACTATGATATAAGGTCCAATGGAAAAAAAAAAAGGAACTGCGGAAAGCTTTTATGACTTCGCCAAAAGTAATGAGTGAGGCATTACTTTCTTCATCCACGAAATGAGAAACAAATGATGATGACCTTGCTTAAAGACTGAAAACTGTTTTCCGAGAAAGTGGCAGTTAAACGAGCTCGTATGTGTGTGTTTAAAGATGAATAGTGAGCGGTTTGCGGTAATATTTTATAGATTCTTGGTGGGCGAAAACAAAGCGTATGCTATGCTTTGTTGGTCATTATACCACAGAGCTGTCGAACGGTTGGTTCTGATTGGTCAGAAGGTGTGGAGTGATGTGTTAGAACAGCAGCTCTGACTGGAAATTCAGCTCTAATACTGTATGTTCTAAGATTTAATAATTCCTATATCAGCAACATACACAGGGTCTTGTATGGCAGAGGTGTTACACAAATTGCTTTTTAAAAGGTGCTTAACTGTTGTTACTACATTTAATTAATATTCATGGAAGGATTGTTTCTGGCATTCATTATTAAAAATTTATATCTTTGAGGGGGAAAAAAATGTGCATTGACAAGATGATTAACACACCTCAGGACATTCTTTCCTAGAGAACTAATCAACTTCTGAGAGACATGCTTTGCATCAGGCAGCATCTCAATCCACCATCCTTGATTTTTTTTTCTTTCTGTAAAAGAACACCATCAAGGGTTTCATTCTATTTAGTCTGTCTTGTATATTGATGTTATACTCGAGCCATGCTTTAATCTTAAACCAAATCATTACTTCAGACCCAGAACGCTTCCTGTACTAATGTTACACAGATTAGATAATTGACATTTGGTTATTTGACTAACTTCATGTCATGTATTTCATTGAAAACAGGACTTAATCTTGTTTTTTTTTAATCTCTCACAGGGATGAACATACTTTCTGAGCTGTTCTCATGAGTCCCCATGTGTGCCTCTCATCTCTGCTCGGGTGCCAAGCACAACCGCTCTGAGAAATATAAATCGGATGCATTATAACAGTGGAAGAGGAAGGCTTGTGTCTATGCAAGCAGTCCTTTAAAATCCTGTTAAGCATGTTGTATACGTGTTATAATGATGTAAATAAGTATTTACCCCCTTCCTTTTTTATTTTTTGGCATATTTGTCACACTTAAATGATTGAGAGCATTAAACATATTTTAGTATTGCATAAAGATAATCCCAGTTTTTTAAATGATGATTTCATTTATTAAGGGAAAAAAGCTGTCCAAACCTACCCGGCGCTTTGTGAAAAGTCTCCCCTTCCATCACTACACCCAAACCCGATTACTGCCAGACCTGTCGAATCAAGAAATCACCTGTCTGACGAAGTAAAGCACACTAAAAGATCTCGAAAACAGTTGAGAAACAATGTAATTGACATGTATCACTCTGGAAAGGGTTACAAAGCCATGTCTATGACTTTAAGACTAAAGCAAACCAATATCCACAAATGGAGAAACATTGGTGAACCTTCTCAGACTGGCCTACCAAAATCCCTCCAAGCAAACAACTCATTCAGGAGCTCATAAAAGAACCTAGAACAACAAAGACATGCAGGAGACAAAAGTTTAACCTCTTTGTGTGCGTCTTGTTACATCTGGCGTAAAACTAACAACATTTCATAAAAAGAACATCGTACCAACAGTAAAACATGGTGGTGGTAGTATGATTGTCTGGGGCCACTTTGCAGCTTCAGGACCTGGAAGACTTGCGATAATTGATGGAACCATGTATTCTGCGATTGCTCTACTAGAAAATCCTGAAGTATTAAATAAATGTCTGGCCATCAGTTTGTGACCGCAAGCTCAAGCGTCCTTGGGTTGTGCAGCAGAACAATGATCCAAAACACACCAGCAAGTCCACCTCTAAATGACGCAAAAAAAAAAAAAAAAAAGATTTTGGAGTGGGCTAGTCAGAGCCTGGACTTAAATCCGATTGAGGTCATTCATGATTGAAACCCCTCCACTGTGGTTGAATTGGAAAAATTTTGCAAAGAGCGGGCCAAATTCCTTCATAGCGATTGGAAAGATTCATTGCCAGTTATCACAAATCTGACAAAACCAATTATTGAAATCATCATTCATAAACTAGATTTTGTATTTACTTACTAATATTAATATCTGAATCCTTTAAAGGTGAGAAATATTCAAAACATAAGCAAAACATAAGGACAAATACTTTTTCACAGCACTGTACAGTATATGTTTTGGGAGTCCTATAGAAAGCTGCAAATAAAAGATTTCCTTATAAAAAAATACGACATGAACCTAAGAACCTGAGAATGTTTCTATTAATGGGTCTGGGATAAAAATAAAAAAAAGGTGAGAGGAAGCAAAAAGGAAAAAGTTTAGCATGTTAGTGGTCTATAAAGTGTCAGCTTATATGACAGAAAGTGCCAGGAGTGAACACTTTGTCAGCGTATCTTAAGCATCATAGAAATGAACTATGTTCCGTCATGAAAGAGAAATGAATAAATGAACCCATAAATACACTCACCGGCCACTTTGGTAGGTACCTATGACATTAGGTACTCCTCGTTAACACAAATATCTAATCAGCCAATCACATGGCAGAAACTCGATGCATTTAGACAAGTAGACATGGTCAAGATGATCTGTGGAAGTTTAAACCAAGCATCATACTGAGGAAATGTGGTGTAGTGTTTAGCACTTCCGTTTATTTCGATTATTTTCCTTGCACCTCCAGGGTCCTGTTTTTATTCCTGTCCAGGCTCGATTCCCGCCTCTGTGTGTATGGAGTTTGCATGTTCTCCCCGTGCTTGGTGTGTTTCCTCCAGGTACTCCGGTTTCCTCCCACAGTCCAAAGACAAGCAAATTAGGCTAATTTGTATTCGCAAATTGTCCATAGTCCGTGCCCTGTGATGGATTGGCACCCGGTCCAGGGTGTACCCCGCCTCATGCCCAAGCCTCCTGGGATAGGCTCCAGGCCCCCCGTGAGCCTGAATACAGGATAAAGCGGTATAGATGATGAGTGAGTGAGTGAATGAGTGAGTGAATGTGACATGGAGGTTAATACCTGATAGGCTGATCTGAGTATTTCTGAAATTAATAATCTACCGGGATTAATTTTTATGGACAACCATATTTATGGTTTACACAAAATGGTATGAAAAAGAGAAACATCCCAGTAGTAGTAGTGTAGTGAAGTGGCCAGTGAGTGTAAATAGTAATTTGCCTCATGAGCTGCAGTACAGTATAATGTGACTCATCCATTAATTAATTTGTTGACAGGATCTAATGGTTTTATTGATTTCCATGTCCTTTCGTTTTATATTCATCTTCAGATCCATGATGTACTCAAACTGAGTTGTTATACATTAACTAAAAATTTGATCATCCAATCTAGATTTTTTTTTCCCCTCAGTACTTTTTCCACCCACAGACAGCCTGAAGCACAGCGTCATTATAAATTCAAGTATCACAGAAGTCCATTAGATGTACGGAGAAAAATAATCAAATGAATAAAATAAAAACATTTATGACAGCGTATTTCCAGAAGGTAACCATTGAAGACTGGTATATTTAATATTTAAAACAGAATAAGTTGCAGCTTTGGGGCTCTGCTGTTGTATGAAGTAATGAATGATGTAATGGTGTTATGCGAATTTGTTACTTTTATCACCTCAAAGTGGATTATTTTCCTAATACAGTGGTTTATTCTTTATACACTAAAGCAATTTGCCATCAATAACAATCCTAATGAATAAAAGCTCATCATATTATATTATGTCTTATTCATTTATATTTATTCAATTATCTAAATGTTAAAAGTAAAGTAATGAGTTACTTCTTGTTTTATTATAACAAGAAGTTTTTTCCATTACCAGAATCCAATTTTTTTTCTGGGGCCCTTAACAAAATCCAACAACATCCTCCTAACTGATGTGTGAGCCATGGAAAGCACCTGACTCCCATTTCTCCCACAACACTGCACATGCATCACTTACCTTAAATTACACATAACAAGACAAGTATTTATTTTTTACAGCAGCATCAGACATGTTAAAACTGACTCCCCTGATTTCATTTTACACATTTTAGAATGTAAAATACTACACTGAACTAAATTCGATGATTATTATTTACTGAGACATGTGCATCCATATACAGTAAGCATACTGTAAATTACTGTATATTCCCAGTTAATTTGAACATTTTAAAGTCAATATTTAATCAATAGTTAATGTCAATCCATTCCTTTCCATCTTGCTTCAGGCCACACTGTAAAAAATAAATAGTAAATTTTACGGTAAAAAACCGGCAGCTGTGGTTGCCAGAATTCTACCGTAAAAAATACGGTAGCACCGTTATTGCACTG
>JAQMYG010000003.1:5652250-5662905 GCA_030014215.1 Clariallabes teugelsi | reverse complement strand
CACTTGACAATACTGTTCTTGCAAGAACTATTACAGAAAGGCTGACCTCTGTGTCTTAAAATAACAACTAACTGTTGGTTTTCTTGTTGTTACATAATTACCTAATTCCATATGTGTTATTTTATAGTTTTGAAATCCCCAGTATTGTTGTCGAATGTAGAAAATACATCACTAAACAAAAACAACGAAATTTGCAAGTGACCCCAAACTTTTGAACAGTAGTGTATATATATATATATATATTAATATAATATCCATAATATTATAATAATAAGATAATATTTATATATAATTTGCCTTGTTTATGCTAAGTTGTACTTCTTTCGTCACCAGCCGTATAAACTCGCTGTTCTGTAATCGGACAGTGAATCAATAAAGTCGATCAAATAAAGATAAAGTTTTGTTTTAAATGACTTCAGCATGGTAAAGTTCACTTAAACCACTCCAGCGCTGTTATTTCAGCTGTGAAAATATGAACTAATCCCAGTAAAAATATTCAGTTTAGCTTTTCCAGTGAATCTTTATTGGTGCAGGTGTTTCTTTACATTGAACAAGTAGCTTATTAGGAGCTTATTAAAAGCTTTTAGTAGTAGAAGTAGATCATTAAATCTAGCACATAGCTATAGCTGTTCCTAACATGGATTTTATTCTTCATTTTGATTTCACTCAATCAGGTAAAGGTTAAACTTCAGGCAAATATGTGAGTGCTGCAAAAGTTTCAATAAATTTCGTCCTGCAGTCGATTGAAGCACTTTAATAATTATTATCCGAGTTGTGATAGAAAAATATGCATTTTCTTTGGCTGTAAAATCACACTGCTGGAGAAGTTATTTTAGGAGTAGCAGGAGATCACAATGAGGCTGAGGGTTCCCTCTTTCTTACCACGTCACAGAATCCTCATAATCTAAAAAGAGGACTTTTTTCCCCTTCTTTTTTCCATATCTCAGGAATCAGACATGATACTTAGCTTATTGAACCAGGAATCTGAAAATATGCGTAATTCAAACTACCCCAAATGTTACCTAATACCTGATTTGATATGGTTCCCCCCCAAACTGTGGCCACAATATTGGAAACACATGATCATATGCTGTCTGTTATACTGTATGCTGCAGTATAACAATTTTCATTCACTTTAACTGTAAGGCCTGAACCTTTGCCAGCATAACAATGCTCATGTGCACAGTGTGGACTTCATGAAGACATGGTTTGCCAAGGTTGAGGTGGAAGAACTGAGGAGAGCGTTCTGCACAGAACCCCGCTGAGCTAGAACTCTGCCTGAACCCGAGGCCTTCTCACCTGACATCAGCGCCTGACCTCGGTAATGCCCTTGTGGCTGAATGAACACAAATCCCCACAGCCACATTGCAATATCTATTGGAAGGCTTTCTCAAAAAAAAAAAAGAAAAGAAAAGAAAAGAAAAAAATGAATGAAGGGATTTGATCCTGTAATAACTGTCAAGTTTCTCGCACAGAAGCGCTGAATAACAGTCCCACATCGCTATGCTATTCTATATAACAGTGAGGCATAAAGAAGCTGTTGAATTTCAAAAAGTTATAATCCCTCTGATCCTACCAGTACAGCACAGAAGAGCTCTGTTCCATAATGTTATGATGTAATAACAATATTTGAGAATCAGCCAGAAGTTTGAAAACGATTTGACAAAATGTTCATCTGTGTTTCAGATGCTTGAGAGCTCGGTGCATGTCTGCAAAATACTTGATACTGGGGTGGAGGTTCACCTTCCAGCAGGACAACGACCCTAAACATATAGTTAGAGCTACAACGGAATGGTTCAGAACAAAGCATATTCACGTGTTAGAATAAAGTCCAGACCTGAATCAAATTGCGAATCTGTGACAAGACTTGAAAATCGCTGTTCACAGACGCTCTCCATCCAATCTGACTGAGCTTGAGCTATTTTGCAAAGACAAATGTGCAAATATTTCTCTATGTAGATGTGCAAACCTGGTAGAGATACACACCAGAAGACTTGCTGCTGTAATTGCAGTGAAAGGTACCGTAGTTCCACAAAGTATTGACTCAGGAGGCTGAATACAAATGCATGCTACACTTTTCAGATATTTATTTGTAAAAGATTTTCATCATTTTCCTTCCACTTCACAATTACTGTATGTGCCACTTTGTGTTGGTCTGTAACATAAAATCCCAATAAAGTACATTTACATTTGCGGTTGTAATGTGATAAAATGTGGAAAAGATTAACTTGTAGGAAAGCTTTAGCAAGACAAATATGACAATTTTTGTTGGCAGATTTCTGTCTGTATGAGACACTTTGGCTAATCTGCTTAAGTTCCAAAAGCAAATGATGTTATAATCCAACTTTAAACAAAGACGGTTATTTGTGTACAGTGCGTTTGCGATTGTCAAAAGGATCATGATTTATGGACACATTTGAAGCCCTTATGCTTATCATTTAAACTAGCCACTTTGATCAAAAGCCACAACAGGTTGTCACATTGTAAATTAACATCATCAGTCTTTCATCAGATGTTCATCATAAGCTTACTTTTTATTTTTCCGTCCATGTTTCAACGGCATTGCGGTCATTTTTCCATGTAAAGAATACTTTTTACTTCTTTTTTTTTTAAAGCTAACTTTATTTAATTAACACTACATGTGTTTTTCAGACCAACAGAGAGGTGTGTTATTGCCAGATCAGTGAGATAGATGAACAACCAGACATCACATTGTTTCTTTATACAGTATATCAATTGCTTCGTTTCCAGCCAAGGCTTGATATTGGAAGAAAAGTCACGCACATCGTGAACCCGTAATAGCGGTGTGTCTCTTCCCCTGATTAGACCACAAGCGCGAGGGGGAAAAAAGGCTGACAGTTTGTTTAAAATGGTGCATTACACCAAAACTATAAAGGGATCAGGGCCACATGCTTTAGATTGTAAACACACAGCCGTGTTTGTAACTGTTTGGCTTCGGAGTAATGACATAACGGGTGAGAAATCTTCGGCTGAGAAAGCGAGGTCTTGTGCTTTCTCTGAGCTTCTATTGTGTCTGTGTGTTGATTAGCGCAGTAGATCATCATGGAGGTCATGCCGTAGTGACAAGCGCAGACAGTTGCTCAGAAACATCTGGAATCGCATTTAATGATCATCAAGACAGACTTAAGAAGAGACTACAGAGTTCGGTTGTAAGATTCGTCTGAGAGCAAAAGATGTTAATACTGTATGTGACTCAATTTCTGGCACATGCCTCGTCAGAATTTATCAACAGCTCAGAAAGTGGTGATTAACCTTCTATTGATGTTCTATTAGTAGCTCTGATAGTAGTTCCAGCTTTAAATTTCACTAATTCTATTATTTTTCTCCTATGGTAAAAAGTATCTCACGTACATTTGTATGGGAGATGCTTTACATGATATAAGACTACAGTAAACAGTACAGTGAGTCTAAATATGGTAAAGGTTTTTTGTAATGGAAAATGTCATTCGTTTAACGTTTGTTATAACAGTTTGTTAACGAATGTTATAACAGTCAGAGGTAATAAATCTTTAGAATGAAGTGATATCTGGGTCTTTAATAAATTAAAAAGAATCAATGCTTTAAAAATAAATCAAAACATTTCATGACACACATAGAAAAATAATATTAACTTCAGTAAGTTCACATTGCTTTGGGCCACATCATAACACATTTTTTTAATGTTATTATTATATATAAACTACATGCCCCTTAGTGTTTTATTTCTTATTTGCTCAAACTCTTGTTGCAGGATATTCAGGTTTTTCATTTGTTCATTCATCTATAGTATACTGCTTATTCCATGTACTGCGTAGCTTGGAGCTTTTGCAGACCCAACAACAACTTACTACTAACAGCTACTAGATTCGGGTTTCCATTTGCAAATTTTTATAGACTTATGAGAATAGAAATTCCCTTTATTTCTCGATATAATCCCCGGCTACACTAATGCACTTATCCCAGTGTTTTACTAGTACTTGGACACCATCAAGGTTGAAAGTTTTCTCAGTACGCCAAAGTTATTATTGGACTTCCTGCTTCATGTCTGGAATGCTGGCCTCCCAGGAACCCCCTTTAGAGGCCCAAACATGTGGAAGCATCTTGGAGCGAGGTCAATTTTTCCGTAACACCTTGGCCGCGATCGTCATTCATGGATGTATGTCCGTCTTTAAAATGTAGGACGTACAGTATGACTTTCTTTTGTCTAATGTGAAGTTCACACCTTCATTTATGAGAAATTTTTCACAAGTCATGGTTTGACTTGAATGCCTCCCTATTATTATTATTAGGTTTGAAAGCATCCTTTCATTGCTGATTGCCTTTTGTATGAGTAGGGACTCCCATAAAAGACCCCTAATCCTCAAATCAGTCACTTTTTTATAAGCTGCTCTGGGAAGTGGGGGCTCAACAGTTAAGGCTCTGCATTACTGATCAGAAGGTCAGGGGTTCAATCCCCAGCACAGCCAAGCTTCCACTGTTGGGCCCTTGAGCAATCCCCTTAACTTTCTCTGTTCCAGAGTTGCCATATCATCAACCTGGCTTGCTAACAAGCTGGGATATGTGAAGAAAAGAACTTACAAATAAAAGCTGGGGGAAAAAACTGAATTTTCTTCTTAATTTGCATCCTCTGGTAAAAACCATAACTTACTAATGATTAACACAATATTCAAGTATTTACTGTCACAATTATGAAACTACATGAATTTAAGTTAATAAAACAGATGTCTATAGTGAGTTTTTTTCTTCCTACTTTCTTTCAGAGATAGTCCACACAACTGTTTTTTCATTTGTCCCCATCATTTGACTTGACGTGCATGGAAAATATGCAGGTCGAGGGTTGCAGGTTAAAATCCTTCACTTCAGTTGTCAAGCAGAAAACCATTCAGAATTTTTCACGTCTGTCTCTAGCATGAAGAATTTCAGGTGCAAAAAAGAAAAAAGAAGAAAAAAAAAAGCCTTGGTACGGTTCATCAAAAATACCAAAGCAAATCCATGCTGAATGTTCAGGACTTCATAAGAAAACATGTAACTATGTTGTTATATCTGCTGTATGAGTGCCATTTTCTAAATGGATAAAACACTGGGCGTAAATACAGTAGACTTTAAAGCAGACATAAGGGAAGTTTATTCAGACAAAAGGGGCTAGACGTGTTTCGCCGACTCGTATATCAGTCTTGTCTTTGAACTAGAAACCCCCAGAGACTGTGAGACTCTGATATTGAGCCTCAAAAGACGCTGTTGATGTAATGTTGATGCTCGTAAGCCCCACGCTGTTGCTTTATGATCCATATAGAGATCACGGTCACCTTTCCGGAGTGACATTCGCTTGGGCCAAGAGTAACACATGAACATTCATAGGCAGTATTGACTTTACAGTGAACCTTGTCTCTTACCCCTGCATGAACTTTAACATAGGTACAATTCTACGCTTTTTGTGGAATAAGAACACTGCTGATAGACTTTATAGTTGTCATGTTTAGCACGGAATGTGCCCCATGCTGTAGATTTACTGAGAAGAAAATAAGAGACAAGCAATAACATAAATCATATATATATTGTACACCCACTTGATAGTTTATTGGGTACATCAAGCCTGCCCCAGTACCCCCTGTTCCTACCACCACCACCAACATGACCAAATCCCAGACTTTATAGCGACTCTTCCATCATGTGAATTATGTGTGTGGCACCTTAATAAGGTTTCTACTATCACTAAGTGTTTTACTGCGCACTGGGTTGAGTGATACCGGTGACATTAATGACTTGTGATATGATACAGTAGTTGGTGCTGAGTGAGCTTCGAGGGTTAATCACCTTATCATGATTAAAAGCAGTCTTGGTAAACCTGAATAATAGAGAATAGTGTGAAAAGTTCAAGCAAACATATATATGACAGTCGGGAAAGTTCAACATTTTTGTCAGATTTTTTTTCCCCTTATTGGACTAAAACTGTAAAAAAAAAAAAAGTCTTGACACACAAAAATTTCCAACACAACAAATTTGGAGAATGTACAGTAGATGATGTTGGTGTGTGTGTGTGTGGGAGGGGGGGGGGGGGTAGGGGGGGGGATTGTGGATTAGTTTTTTTTGGAATGAGGATAAATTTAACAAATCCTGTTTTTAACACAAAGAGTGTTCAAGTCAAACTGGGACTCCTGTACTTGTACCATTTAAAATACTGGTTATATACAGTATATGTAAGTAAGTAAACAGTAAGGCAAACCGGGACCTGTGATGAAATTTCTTTTGATTGAAGGAATAAAACCAAATGACTTTTACAGACGACTTCAAGCAGAGTACAGTGATTAGACTCATAGGCACAGTAAAACAGTTGAATGGTAAAAACACTTTAAAGAAGATGATCCCGGACAAGGTGTCTCAGGGCCCATTGCAGTCGTTCCCATAAACATTCAGCTGTAAATTGATAAAAATCAATGGATAATTTGCTTTCAACTTATGGAAGAGACGCATCTATCTGTGTGAACTGTTACTGCTACATCCCCCGTACAGCCCTGACCTCACTCCAAGCCATTTCCACATGTTTGGGCCGTTAAAAGGGTTCCTGGGAGGCCAGAGTTTCAGATGTGAAGCAGGGAGCCTGATCATGGCTCCGGCATAGTGAGCTACCTACCTAACTTTCTAGCTTGATTTTATCCAAGCACTAGTGAAATGCTTGGATAAGCGCATTAGTAAAGCAGGGATAATATAAAGAAATAAAAGTAGCTTTTTTCTCTCATAACTGTGTTCTATTATTCTGCAGAATCAAAACTCAAAGTTTGACTTGAACTCCTCTCATAGTTGCATTTGATCTTTATAAAGGAAATAATTTCACGCTTGATGAGGAGCTAAAATAAAAAGGAACATAGTTAATTTGCCATGTCAATCAAATCGCCTATTTCTCTTAAAGTAGACATTTCTTTGTCTTGTATAGCGCTGAAATGTACCAGACATTTGGTGTATGCTAGAACGCTGGCTTGCACACACACCCAAGCTAATGGCACGATCAGAATTTAATGCAAATAACATAATACTGTACAATCGAGGCACAGCGGTGCAATGGGTATCACTGCCACCTCACAGCTTCAGGATCCCTGGTTCGTTCCTGATATTGAGTTTTGCACGTTCTGTTCATGTCCATGTTTGGTTTCTCTGTGTTTTCTGGTTTTATTTCACTTCTCGAAAACATGCAAAAATTTGAGCAGCAGTCTTTTGCAGTGGGGAATACCCTAACTGCAAACAGCCAATGCACATTAAAGTGTGTCTGAATGGTAGGGTGTATCTGAACAGCATTGCCAAGCGACATATTTTCACTTTAGTTATACTTAAGTGACACTGCTAAGATATTAATGCACCATGTCACAACCATGCAGTAAAGTATTACTGAAGGATTCCAGTGATTAGTTTTTGTTTTTTTTTATAGCCTCAGTCCCCAGATCTCAGCTTCATCAGGTAAATTTGAGGAGAGGAGGAAAGGATTTGTTTCAGCAAGACCGTGCAGCAATACACTGAGTGGCACATAGGAAACGCAATAAATTCTGCATGGTCTAATATTTCAGCATGAATGCATCAGTCCAGTGCAACTTAATACTAGATGTGTAATAAACTGGCAACTCAGCAGACATGCTTTAGTTCCAGTCATTTTTACTATAGTGCATTCTGCTTCATACCAGGTTTTGTTAAATGTTACACACTGATCTGGCTTGGATTGGCACCCTGTCCAGGGTGTGCCCTGCCTCGTGCCCTAAGCTTCCTGGAATAGGCTCCAGGCCCCCGCGACCCTGAATACAAGGATAAAGCAGTATAGAAGATGACTGACTGACTGATCTGGCTTTTATACTTGTTAACGCACCTCCTTTTATTTATTCATCTGTTTCAGACTGTTTTATTTAATAACCTTTAATAAATATTAATAAAGAGGTTTCACTTATCATATCATATCATATCATATCATATCTCATTCTTTACAACCATCTCATTACAGTTAAAAAAGTCTAGAATTATTGGCACGCTTTAAATTAATGGTCAAAAATAAATATATGAAATACAAGCGGCGTTCAAATCAAACCGATACTTGTGATGAAATTTCTTGTGAATGAAGGCATAAAACCTGATTGATCTTTACTGAAGACTTCAAACACACTACGGCGATAAGACTTTTAGCCACAGTAAAACATTTGAATCATACAAACATTTTTCAAGAACGTCTTACATCCATAAAAATGACGATCCCAGGGTGACTCGCAGCCCGCTGCCACTGCCAGCTACATTTTACAGTTCTGTCCTTGCTTCATTTCCTAACATTTCCACAATTTTGGGACATTAAAGGAGTTCCTGGAAGGCCAGCGTTTCAGACATGAAGCAGGCAGTCCGATCATGGCTAATGTATGATCATGGTATCCAAACACTAGTGAAATGCTGGGACAAGTCCATTAGTGTAGCGAAGGATTATATAGAGAAATAAAGTGAGTTTTTACTCTCACAACTCTGTTCTGTTACTCTGTCCCGGTTTGACTTGAATGCCACAAAAATCACTTTTTTTATCTCCACTTAAACAACTGGAGGAACATCTTGCCTTTGTTCAAATTAATACTGTATACCATTTTCGTAAAGACATTAAAAATGTGTGTGTTGGAGGAGGGGGTGCTGGAACTTCATTAAAATAAATGTTCACCGCATCCAGATTCTCCACTGTTGCTCCACCTTCATATGAACAAGATGTTTAAAGGTGTATGATGAGATCAGAAATTGTAACTGCATACAAGGAAAAGGCCCCTAACGCATATAAAACATGTTTCTTGATTACTGATCACTCGAGGCTCGTTTGCAGCTTGTGGTCCACAATATTTTATCCATATCTGGACATTTTACCCCAAACCCTGGTTTCCTGCCAAGACTTGATTCTAGAAGGGTTATTTGACCAGATAATGACCTCAGACTCTTAATAAACCCAATACTAAAAGCTCATTAAAGAAGTCTATTGTAATCACAGCTGAAGGTATAAATCCTCTTTATGTTCACACCAGAACCGCTTCGTTTTTTAGAAAGAAATGAATGAGCTCTTGTATTGCTGTCAGCTCATTTAATCATCTACTGTTACATCTCACCATTTAACTATAATTGTAAATGATGCAATACAAACAGCTAATGCGTAGGAAAAATGCTCCTGGTCAACTCACTTTTCTTACATTTTAATTTACTAGAGTAATCCACGTCTCTGCCTGTCGGCTTGCTACCATTACACCTGAAAATGGAGTGTGCGTTCAACTCGTTCCCACTCCACATGCTGCTTCAATGTTTCGGTGCCCTTTACTTCTACCTGTCGCATGCACTGTCTCTGTAGACACGTCACAGTCTGATCTGGGGTTTCAGTCGCTATGAGTTCGGCCTGATGTACAAATTTTTGCCGTAGACGACGCTACCTACTGTTACATTCAGCAGGGAAATGGTGTCATACAATCTTCTAAAAACACACTGATATGTGGAACAGCTACAGCAAATTGTCCTAGGTGTGAAAGTGTGTTTACATGGACTGGCATCCCTGCCAGATGTTCCTGGGTTAGGCTTCAATTCCATCAAGATCCTAACCAGGATAAAACTGTTAATGAAGATGAATTAAAAGGGTTGCCACTAGTCTGGGTTTTCCCAGGAATAAGGGAGGCATATGGTGGATTTAGGGCAGTGTGGGTCAGCGGTTAAGGCTCTGGGTTACTGATCAGAAGGTCGGGGGTTCAAACTCCAGCACTGCCAAACCCCAGCAATATTTTGTGGCTTAACCTTAACCTGCTGAGGTGCTGCATTATAGCTGACCCTGTGCTCAAAACCACTGAACCTCAACCTTCCTAACAAGCTATGTAAAGAAAAGAATTTGGCTATGCTGACATGTGACAAATAGAAGGTAGTTCTGGTAGATATTTAAAAATAAAGCAAATAAACATTCTACAATTTTTTGTAAAATTGGGTCTCTACAGGACGGTCAGTCTTTCTTGTCTTTGGGTCAGTCAGTTGTCCCATGTCACAGGTTTTTGTTGCTGTTAGTCTTTCAGCTGCTCCCGTTTGGGGATCACCACAGCAGACCATCCAATCTACACACAACTTGGCACAAGTTTTTACGCCCTTACTGGCACAACACTTCCTGGCTTGGGACAGGCATTGCATCCAGTGGGTGGGGTTAGGACATTGGGTGGGAATTGATCCCGGCCCGGTTGGCCCAACGGCTTAGTGATCAGCACTGTTACCTTGCACCTCTAGGGTATGCGTTTGATTCCCGTCTCAAGGTCTGTGTGCATGGAGTTTGCATATTCTCCCTGTGCTTAGTGAGTCCTCCAAATACTCCAGTTTCCTTCAGAGTCCAAAAAGATACAGGTTAGCCTAATTGGCCTTCCCACATTGCCCTGTAGTGCATGCACAAGTGTGTGTCCCTGCTGAAAAAAAACAGCATCGACCAGCAATTATACCAGCATATGTTGTGTTTTGTATACAGGGTTGCGTGGAGACTTAGGGCACTTAGAATGGGGTGCCAATCCATCACTCATGTACTGTATGTGTGTGCTCTCTGATGGATTGGCACCCCATTCGAAGTGCCCTAAGTCTCCACGCAACCCTGTATACAGAATAAAGCAGTATAGACAACGAGGGAGTGAGTGAGGCGAGATGGT
>JAQMYG010000003.1:5630531-5646679 GCA_030014215.1 Clariallabes teugelsi | reverse complement strand
TGTGTGTGTGTGTGTGTGTGTGTGTGTGTGTGTGTGTGTGTGTGTGTGTGTGTGTGAGTGTGTGTGTGTGTGTGTGTATGTGTGTGTGTGTGTGTAAAGAATTATCCCCACAGCCCTGCTTAACTCTTAACCTCTGTTGTTTAATTTTTTACTGTACAAATTTATAATAGAAGCTTTTTAGCTACAAATGCCTCTCACCTTATTGTTCAGTAGAAGTGACAGATCATTATGGCACTACTGTATGTCATGATGATTAGGTTTTAATGCAACATATTGGGAATGAATGTGAAAATGGTAGACTTAAGAAAAAATATTTTCTGTTGAAATATTACAATTGGATATGTTAAGTTTGAAGGAAAAAACTTGTGTGTGTGTGTGTGTGTGTGTGTGTGTGTGTGTGTATAGAATATATTTGGTTTACTGAAGACACTCCCATTACTCCCATCCGTCTTCACCAAACTGTTGCTACAAAGTTGGAAACGTACAATTGCTGCCTTGTTTTTGATTTGTTAAAGTGTTTTTGAATTTGCTGTCATGATTTATTTTTTCAAATTTTTTTGTATTTCTTATTTGCTGTCATGTTTTAAATTTGCTGTCACATTTTTTTCAAATTTGCTCTCATGTTTTTGAAGTTGTCACGTTTTCATATTTGGTGTAATTTTTTTCCAAATTTGCTGTTGTGTTTTAAACATTTTAATTTTAATTCCATTTGTTTTTATGTTTGTTTTTTAATTTGCCATTGTGATTTTATAAAAATGTTATTGTGTTTTTGTTTTTGCTGTTGTGTTTTCAAATTTGATGTTTTTTGATTATATATTTGATCTAAAAATTAATTTTCTTTAAACATAACATATTCAAATTTTAAATTTCAATAACCAATATTTTTCCTTAGTTGTACCATTTTCATGTTCATCCAAATTTGTATGCATCCCTCCAGTAACAGGTTTGACTGGTAGTTTATATTTATTTCATACATTTTAGAACAATAATGGATCAAAAGGTAATTAAATAACAACACAAACAGTCAATCATTATTTTAAGACATGAAGGTCTGCTGTTCTGGAACAGTATTGGGTCGAGTGCAGTCGCAAAACCCATCAAGCTCCATGATGAAACTGTCTCTCATGAAGACCTTCACAGGAAAGCAAGATTAAAACGTACCTCTGCTGCAGAGGAGACGTTCATTTAGAGTCACCAGCCCCAGAAATAACCAATTAACAAACAGCACCTCAGATTAGAACCGTTATGGAGGATTTACAGATCGGAAGTAGCAGATATACATCTCACTATCAACTGTTCGTCAGAGATAATTGTGTATTTTGTTTGCCTTCAGCATTGTTTTACCGTGGAGTTAGAAGGTGTGTCCAAACTTATGACTGGCAGTATATATTTTACAGTGCTGAAACTGTTTTAAACATTTTATGAGTCATAAAAAAACCAGTAGAAAGAAAGAAAGAAAACCGATTGTGCTGATGGTGTTGATGATCTTCAGGACCTGCAGCAGGTGATGGTGTCTGGGCCGAACCTGAACGAGACGAGCATCGTGTCGGGGGGGTACGGAGGATCAGCCGAGGGCCTCATCCCCACCGGCGCCATCAAAGGTACGAGTCCCTTAACTTAGGAGATCTTCAGATGTCTTTCAGTTTCATTTCAAACGTCAAGTCTCTAGAGACTTTTTTTACTTTTTCCATTTTTTTTTTTTTTTGCTGAAATGCTTTTAGGCCCAGCTATAATTGTCAACGAGGAATATTTTGAGTGGAGATGCGGAAACACCCCCAAGCCAGGTGTCTTTAAGCACCTTGTACATGAACTTATTTTCAAATCTTTCCTGTTCCAGCTCTTTCTTTCCCTTTCTACCAGCGACGTGCACGTGGCAGAAGATCTGTAACATTTTTATTAACTTAACCTAGAAAGTTATTGCTTCTCATCTACAGGCTTAGAACGCAAGAAAACCATCTGCATGCGATGTTATGATGGAAAGACTAACCTCAGTATATTTTATTTGTATCTATTTGTATGTTTCTGAGAACGGTAAAGTCCAAAAGTTTTGCACAATATTACACCAGACGTTCCGTGAGATTAGTCAGAAGATCTCCTGATCACCTGAAGCAGTGTAGCTCATCACGAACACTTCTCTTAGTTGAGGCAGAGGATCCTGATAATCCTGCTGGGAGGTGCTGTATTTTTCTTACATTGACCCAAAATTCTGGGACGCTGTCTTAGAGAAAATAAAGAACACTATACTAATAACTTATTTAATATAATAATAATAATTCCCATAGATTTACTGTAAATTCAGTAGTCATTCCCACTGTGCTTTATTATACATGCCTTAATTTAAGCTTCTTTACTTAAAATGACATATCTTTTAAAAATAACTCAAATAATTTTATTTAAAAAATGTATGTTTCAGATGCTGATAACATGGTCTACAGAAAAAAGGCTAAATATATTTTATTTTATTTTTTTGTTATTATTAAATAATATAATTAAACAGTATAACACGAGAGTGGTTGCTGTTGTACTGAACATAAGTGATGCTGATATTGTTCTACTGTGATGCTGCTTATATACAGCAGTTCCAAAAACACCATTTATTATTTATTATATTTATTCTATATAAACACTTGTTTAAAACACGAGTATGATCATGGCAGCATGGCGGCTTAGTGATTAGCACTGTCACCTTTCAGTTTCTCCAGAAGACATGTCTTGTCCAACATGTCCAAATTGAACGTAGTGTACGAATAGGTGTGTGCTTGTGCCCTATGATGGATTGACACCCTGTCTAGGATGTACTCCACCTTGTGCCCTGGTATATTTACATTACTGCATTTGGCAGATGCTAAATACTATGTTAAAACTAAAAACAACTTCCTTTTTTTTTTTTTTTTTTTTTTTATCTGAGCAGTTGATGGTTAAGGGCCTTGCTTGTGGCAACTTTGGTGGTTGTGGGGTTTGAACCTGGGACCTTACGACCGTAGTCCAATGGCTCAACCCTTGACCTCTGACCCCTGGTACAGGCTCCAGTCCTTTTTGTGGATAATAGATGATAACGTAACAATGTAAATTCTAAACAATATTGCTCCACTGAGTCAGATTAAAATTTTTAATAATAAATGATCAAAAAGAAAAGAAAACCAGTAGTACACTCAGAAGACTTTAGCCACCTAGGACCTACAGTATGTCTGATTTTAGGATTTTGTGGTCGCAGACTTTTGGACCTTACGTTTGGTTTAATGCTTTGTGCAACAACACAGCACTGTCAAGAGAATTTGTTTCTTTTCAGTGAGCTGGACTTTGAACCAATTCTTGATTTTTGCCCTCTCTCTGCCCTTTCACCCCTGATTGTTCTCATCGACTTGCCGACTCCTTGAACTCAACCTGTCGTTTGCTTGTTTATTCGCACTGGTCATATCCATCACGTCATTGTTTTGCCATGTATTCTGTTCGGGTTCATTTTTCTAAGCCTCATTGCCACTGATCTCACTGCATGTGTTGCATCTAATCCCTCTATCTGATAAAATAAATGATTAGAACATCTTCAATCTCTCAATTCCCCATTCATGTGCACTCATTTCAGACCTTCGCTCCAAGTCTAGGGACTTTCCACCTATGCATTCAGCTGCTGGTCGGGTCTCACGCCAGCCTGATCATTACCCAGGTATCTCAGCAGTCCTCCTGTCATTCACGGCATTTCACATCTGTGAATCAATCATCAATTTCGGCCAAATCGGATCATGAGGTTGATGATCTCCTCTTTCATACAGTACAATTTCTTCTCACTTCCTCTAGCTCCCAGCATGCACCACAGTAACAGCAATCCGAGCATGATGGCGGAGGAGGCCACACGCGGGGTTGCAGTGGAGAAATTTGACAGTGTGAAGAAATGGAGCATCAATACTTATAAGGTAGACGCCTTTATATGGTCATTATTTCTCGTAGTTTATTAGTGTACCAGGCTGAGATAAGTATGAGATGGGAACACCAACTGACCAAAATCTTTACGTCTGCTATAAGAACTTTTGTTTTTCAATACTGACGAGACTTTGTTCCTGCAAAGAGCATGTTGTGTAAGGGTTCCACTGAACAACTGTGGTGTTAAAACTAGGACTGCTCACATGATTTGAAACCTGAAGAAATCGGTTTGATAAATGCTCTGAAATTTAAAATTAAAATTTAAATGTAAACATACGCAGAAGAGAAAAGAGAGAGATGTTTTGGAAAGATAACTTTAAAAAATCACTAGTATAAAATTGGTGCATCTGTACATCTTTGTACTGTACAGTAATTGAAACTAGCAGTGTGTAAGAGTAATTAACTGATTTATTAACACATCAGATTTTTAAATATATTTCTATTTAGATTTAGATAAAATTTGAATTTGAATTTGAGATGTTGGTTTTGATGAAAATTGTGTTGGTTTTCATTTCTGTAAAAGCTAACAGTGATTAACTTCTAATAAATCAAAAGAAACCTTTGACAATGGTCTTAAAGTGGACCTATTATGAAAAAAACATTTTTTGAAAAAAACTTTTTTAGTCATTTGTGTATACAAACAAAAATCTCGGCCAAAACACAGTATTGGTGATTTTTAAAAAAATTTTTATTTCATGCATATAATACAGAAAATATGTATGCCAAAGAAGCTACTTTTAAAGTTTATACAACATGGAAGAAATTAATCTTGGTTCCATAAAAAATTCAAGATGCTAACTTCAGCCGTTTTGGAGAGATGACTTTATATGAGCCCCCAAAATGGCAGGTTTTCTGCGTTACACTGTCTCGCTTTAAACAATAATAATTTAAAATGCAAATTATTCTTTATATTTCTTTATAAATATTGATCTAAAGTGGTGTAAGCTTCTAGAAGTATATGACCTGTAAAAATTGTTGCTAAAATAGTTTTTTGGTAAAAGCTTAAAAAGCAAAAAAATAAAAAAAACTCTGTAGTGTCCGTAACCAAGTCAAATTCATGTTGCAACATCTTAACAATTTAGCATTTTAGAATAATACACTTTTCCAGGTTTATGTCCGTTCATGTGAAATTTATATTGTTTCATCTGAATAACAGTTAAGATCATTGAAAGATTTTAATTTTAAAAAGTTAGACACTACATAAAATGAAATGAAATTGTATTTAGCAAATGTGTTTCTTTTGATCTGGTAAAAATATAAATGTGTAGCATATTTACAAAACAAAAAACATGCATTTATTGTAAGATAATAAGCATTAAGTATTATGAAAAATTAATTTATGAAAACTTTGTTACTTAGACAAGACACTTTTTTAGCACTTATACCATGTTTTCACTTTTTATATCTTTCCTGTGGCCATTGGTCTGAGTTTAATCAAGGCAGTTGTCGCCCCTAATGTGACCTCATATAAGAAGAGCCCCTCCCTCTGCTTGTTTCTGAGCTCTGCTGTTCTTTAAGGGGCGTGGCTCAGCAGTAGCTCATTTACATATACACTGAAACAGCACATTTGGAGGAGGAGTAAAACAGGGTGAGTTTAAACTGCGGAATTTAAAACAAATAATAATCCGAGGAGTATTTCAGCTGGAACATTAACAGCGAGTCTGAGACCTTTGTTAACTTGTTTGAAGAAATAGTCAAATATGGGACCTTTAGGATATTAATAAAAGACCTTGAACAGAAACGAAAGCTCCATCGAGCTCGTGCGGAGGAGGGAGGGAGGGGAGGGCATATGTACGAGTGATGCAAATAATATGTAAAGCTGCTGCACGATCCACTTGATATCTCAAAGTGTTCCGGCTTTCCCGTGTCTCTCTCTTTCGGATCCCTCTCTCCTCCAGTGCACGAAGCAGATGTTCTCGGAGAGGTTTGGTCGCGGCTCGCGGACCGTGGACCTGGAGCTGGAGGCTCAGATCGACGTGCTGCGTGAAACCAAGCAGAAATACGAGCACATCCTGAGACTGGCGCAGGCGCTCACCACGCACTTCTACAATGTAGTGCAGACGCAGCAGACGCTGGGAGACACGTTCTCCGATCTGAGCCAGAAATCTCCAGAACTGCAGGTAACCGTTACGCAGTGGAGATATGATCATGGAGACACTGTTCTGGACTATACTGATGAAGATGAGCGAGAAAGACTCTTCAAATATGTTATAAACACCATGAAGATTTATACATAATTTAAATTATTGGTTAAGTCTTGCATAGATACAGATACACTTATAAGTTATAATGTATAACTTATAATTTAACAATTCTGTTGGATGTTTCACTTAAATATGGAATCATGTGCCGGTTAATCTCTGGTTTTTCAGTTATGCAGGGTTTTACTGAATACACTGAATAATGCTGGAGAGGAACGCAGGTGTGTAGTTACTGTATTAAACACATTGCAACGTTCCCCAGGACGAGTTCGGCTACAACGCAGAGACACAAAAGCTGTTGTGTAAAAACGGAGAGACGCTATTGGGTGCAATCAACTTCTTCGTGTCGAGCATCAACACGCTGGTGAACAAAACCATGGAGGACACGCTCATGACCATCAAGATGTACGAGAACGCAAGGTGAAGCGAAATTCTCTGGAAGACACAAAACAATAAGCATGTCTTTAAGTTCATGAAAAGTTCATGGATATTTGTTTTTAACCTTGTGTATATGGATGGAATTCATTGTTACTAAATTATATTTATAATATATCCTATTGTTATTGTTGCTCTTACTGTACTAAAAATGTGATCATTTTGATATAGTAATAATAAATTATTACAAAAGTATCATTTATTATACCATAATATATAATATCACATACACATATTCTGTAGAACAGAATTTCGTTTACATAATTATAGAATGTTTTCAATGCCTATAAAAAGCATCCCTCCGGAGACTCCAATTATTTATTTCTTTAACTTCCGGATAGAATTATCCTTGCCATCCAAGGTTTAAATGATAGATATACAGTATATAATTTACGGAACCGTGCTTGTAATGCAAAGCACTCGTATATCAAGGTGAATTTCCCCATCAGAAATAATGGATTTACCCATAATCCCACAGCGCGTGCGAGAGAGGAATCATTGGCTCAGTTTGGATCATGTGACATTCAGCAGACAAAGCGCATGCGTACTACTCGCATTTCAAGACTTTGCTCGTTTATTAGGTTACCAAGGTTCAAATACTTGGCCTAGAGAACTACTGTATTGCTCAAGACTACATTAAAAAGAATACAAGAAAGTCTGACTCTGGAAGCAAACTATGAAGAAACAATAGTTGTTGTTGGGGGGCGTGGGGGGGGGGGGTTGGCTCAGGACTTCTGCACAGTCCTGTATGTAATTTGTATTACAAGAAATCTTTGTGATCCTAGAGTTCTGATTCAGAAAAGGAATTAAAATCCAGTTTATATATAGACTGGTTTAAATTGAATGCAGATCCTGTGCTAATGAAAATGCTTAAAGCATTTTGTATGTGTGTGTGTGTGCTTAGGTTGGAGTATGATGCCTATAGAACAGACCTGGAGGAGCTGAGTGCTGGCCCGCGTGATGCCGCTGCGATGGTGCGTATCGAATTCGCCCAGCAGGAATACCAGATCCACAGAGACAAGTACGAGAGGCTACGGAGTGACGTCACCATCAAGCTGAAATTCCTGGAAGAGAATAAGGTACATTCGCTTTGAGCAATGCTGTAAGTCAAGAAGGACATTTATGCAGGATGTTCCAAAAGTCATAAAATTGTGTAAAGCATGGTGTCTTGCTAATGAATAAATGAATTATGTTAGATCTAATGTTTTCATATTGGGTCTGTTATAAGAAAAGAATGATTAAACTCTGACCTTATATATCATATAAATATAAGTGCCTATGGATCCAGAATTTTTTGGGCCAGCCATATGAGAAACCTCAGGATTAAACCAGTCCTGTTTTTTCTTCTTCTTCTTCTTGTACTATTTGTATCCAAAAGATGGTACATTAGTAAAAGTTCTTACTAGTTTGCTTTAAAAAATAAATAAATAAACAAATAAACAAACAAAAAATACATGGCTGAACATACTGTAAGGTGTAAAAAAAAAAAAAAAAAAAAAAAACCTAGGGGTTGTGCTGTTATAGGAAAAGAATCAACAATACAAACCAGAGTTAGTGTCTCCCACCCAAACGCCCAGCAACATGTCCCAAACATGTTACATTCTTTACTCTTACACCAAAGCAAATTGGCGACAGTTCCATTGTTGTAATTTAATTTATTACAATATGAGTGATGTATATTTTATCCATTTATATTTACATTTAATGTTAACATCTGTTTAAACTTGCAATGACATTGCATCCATATATAGTATACAGTATACCTCAATATGGAGTTGATCCCCCTTTTACAGCTACAGTATAGCAGCTTCCAATCTTTTGTCCAAATGATTTTAGAGTGTTTCTGTGGGAATTCATGTCCATTCATTCTGTAGAGCATTTATGAGGTCAGACACTGATGTTGAACGAGAAGGCCTGGCTCACAATCTCCAGCACAGTTCATCCCAAAGGTGCTCGATGGGGTTGAGGTCAGGGCTCTGTGTTAGGGCCAGTCAAGTTCTTCCACACCAAACTCTTCAAGCCATGTTTTTATAGTCCTTGCTTTGTGCACTGGGGCAGAGTCATGTTGAAATACAGTAGAAAAGGGTCTTCCCCTGTTGTCACAAAGTTTGATGCATAGCATTGTCCAAGATGTCTTGGTATGCTGAAGCATTAAAATTGCCCTTCACTGGGGATAAAGGGCTGATTGAAACACCTGAATTTAATAATCAACAAGTTTGACCAAATACTTTTATACTCTATATAGTGTATATAATATTACTAGCTAAAAAATAGATAGATATATAGTTTATAAATCCCCAAAATAAAAAGAAAATAAAAATACCAGTGAGATATTTATTATTTGCAGTAGCCCTGTTGTTGTTTTCTCCCCCCACCCTGTGCGCTGCAGGTAAAGGTGATGCACAAGCAGCTCCTCCTCTTCCACAACGCCATCTCGGCCTACTTCGCTGGCAACCAGCAGCAGCTTGAACAGACTCTCAGGCAATTCAACGTAAAGTTGAAGCGTCCCGGCTCAGACAGACCGTCATGGCTGGAGGAGCAGTAACGAACCGGAAGACAGTTAATCTCAGCCTCTAGAGACTCAGACAGGCTGGAGGATGGAGTGGTGTATGGATTGTGTTGGCAGATGTCATGGGTTTGAATTGAAAAAGGGATTTAATGTTATCATGGTGTAAAAGATGTAGTTTATATTTAAAGGCAGGTTTTATCATGAGGAATGAGAAAGGAGAGATGCCTCTCATGCCTTTTGTCTTTGTATTGAATTTATTTTGTCATGCAAAGTAAAGTGGAACATAATCGCATTTTTGTCTATATACATACTGTACGACAAACCTAAATTTTATTGTAGAGTGGGCCGTATTCCGAGTTGTAGCCTTAGTAATGAGGATTTAATTACTGATATTGGTAAAAGCCCACTTGAATGATATTAGTTCAAGCAGGAAACAGTATTAAGTCTGGCTCCACTGTCTGAGATTATGCAATATGAATAATACATCATACTAAAATTGATGTTTTGGGCTGTAATTATGAAAGAGGAAAGGTTACCCAAGGTCAATTTTTTAAAATAGTTAAATAAATATAACACTATTAATCAATTGAGCATATTACAGTATCTATTTAAAGTCATTTAACTGTTAGAACAGGATGTACGTATATTATAAAAAGAAGTTAAATATAAATACCAGGATGTGCCGGATCAAGTGCAATTTTATAGGTTTCTTAACAATGATGGTGAAAAACATAAAATTAAATCAAACCAACAGTTGCATTAATGTGGTAATTGCATCTATGAGGGATGTTCAAGTCAAATCGGAACTTTCGATTGCGCAGAATAAGAGAACACAGTTATGGGAGTAAAATCTAGCTTTATTTCTCTATATAGTCCCCTGCAAAACTAATGCACTCATCTGAGGGTTCCTCTAGTGCTCGAATAACATCAACCATGATCGGACTGCCTGCTTCATGTCTGACACGCTGGAGCGAGGTCCGGACTGTACAAGAGATGTGAGTTCCTGTAATGTGCAAGTGGTGATGTTGATGATTACAGTACTGTATGTCTACAGTTCCCACATACAGATGCGTCTCTTCTGCACTGGACTCAGAGCCACCTCGGCTGGTATCGTCATTCACGGACATACAGCCTTCTTTAAAACGTTTTGCGCCATTCAAATATTTTACTACGGCTAAGAGTCTCATCACTAGACTGTGATTGATATCATCTGTAAATGCAATCGGTTTCATGCCTTCTATTCATGAGAAATGCCATCACAAGTCCCGCTTTAACTTGAACGCCCCTTTAGCATCATCATATTAGTCTTAGATGTTTATTTTTCGATTTTTAAGACACTTTTTCAAACACGTTATTAGTCATCAAATTAGCCTTTTTAAAAATTTTTTTATCATACTGTAGTTTATTGTCACTTGCTTTAATGTTGCCAAGTGCTTGCATTTAAAAGCAGTCTTCTAGGCCCATATAGTCAAGAACAGTCTAGAAACCTTGGAAGTGTGAATTACACACACGTGATCTTGAAAAATCTGAATGGAAAGCCCAGAAAATCAACTTAAGTGCCTGCATGGTCACATTCTGCACACATGTAGATCGCCCTTCATAAACATTACTGTAACTTTTAGACTCACCAACTCTGTATACGGCCCAGTGACGGAAAGCGTGTGTACTATATGTGCACAGGAGTATTCTCTGGTACGGTGCTTTGAAATTGAGGCATGCCATGGATAACTGTTTACAGTACATGTTCTAAAAGGTTTATTCATGTATATTCTTGTGTAAATTACAGTGTAAAGTCCCACATATCAAATTAAACACAGTTTAGAAAAGACGGCCTCATGCCACACGTACTGTATCCTGATTTATTTATTGTTTGCATTTCATTCTTATGGGTTAAGAATTAAGTGCAAAAGTTTGCATCCCCCTTGGCATTATATGTGAAGTGTGAGTGTATCCTTCATCGAGACATTCGTCCTAAACAAAGAGCAAAAATCAACTAACATTGACACACATTATAATTAGATTATCTTATTTTGTTTTTACTGATTCTAAAAAATGCAGATTGTCCCTGATTAACTCTTTCATCACTAATAGACTGTTAGCACTGTAGATAGCATGGTCTCTTATCCCTTTCCTTAAGCCACAACAGGTCAAAGGTCAATGGCTTGCATTTTCTCTGATCAGCCCATTGACCCTTTGACGGGCTAAACAGCGATTAAATTTGGGGGATGTTTAGGTAGCCAAAATGACGAGGAGGACTCTTTATGTACATAACATAAGTAGGTAAATGGAGGCTTACGTGTTAGATAAAGGTTGTATTAAGATTAATATTCAGTTATTTGTCACATGTAGGTTAAAGCAGAGTGAAATAATTTTTTCTCATATCCCAGTTAGGAAGTTGAAGTCAGAATGCATGGTCAGGAACAGATAGGGGTCAAGGGCTCATCAGTGGCAGCTTGACCGTGCTGGCTAGAACTTGAACCCTCAACTTTCTGATTGGTAACCCAGTTTGAGCCATCACTACCCCTAAACTTACTTGACACTCGCTTCATAACCACCTTCATCTCTTCATCTGACCCTGGGAAGTGGGGGGTGGGAGTTGGGGTGTGTGGGGGGGAGTTACCCCAGGATGTAACCCCAAGGTTACACCCTCCTGCACTGTCAACTGTTTTCTGAACCATCTACGCTTGTATCCTAAAGTCCCGGCTGGGGTTCAAACCATCAACGTCTCACTCCATGGTGGAGGGAGGGGGGTGATCAACCACATGAACATGAACTACGGGATCAGGTAGGCAGATTCAATAAACAAAAAAACATTTTTGTTGCATATTTAATTGTGGTACAACCTTTACATGTTATGTATGACCCCGAAAATATTGGACATTACTGTCATTGGGAAATTGCCAAAGTACACAGCAAAGTGAGTCCAACTGGCCAAAACCATGTCCTCCACCATTGCATATACTTTGTCATCTTTAAAAAACATGAGCCATTGGGAACATTGGACCAACTTTGGCGTAGCTTTACAGTATATATGTATTAAATATAGACATTCGGGCAATGTGAGTTTGTTATTGAGGTTAAGTTTTAAACTTAGTGTTGCCATATAAGTCATGCCATTTTTCTCAGTTACATTTTTCACCATTTTACAGTAAATGAACATCATTATTTCCCCATAGCCTGGACATGGCAGCTGGTTAACTTCTGATAATCATCCTAAATTGAAACCATTTAATTACGATGAGCATTTGTACTTTTGTCCTCTGCTATTGTCTTTCGTCAGGATCGTCATAAAGTCTATAAACAATGTTAGCTACTGTAAGTGTATACACACTATAAACACTTGTTGGAATGCTGAATCCTTCCTCACCTACTCTCTATACAAGTGCACTGCATAACTTGGGCTTAAATGAAAGACATCTGAGACACGATAAACAGGGATCTGTTTAGATCTGTCTAGGATTGAGCCTTAGCCTCTGATCCATGTTCATATGTGGTGTAAAGCTGACACATGGTGGTAACATGGTTGTTTTCTCGACTTTTCCACACTAATTTATTTTCTCCCAGCCATGTGTCCTTAGAATAGGGTGGAACTGGGTGTGAGATGTTCAGGGTAAGGCATTGCAACACACTCACACACGCGCGCACACACACACACACACACACACCTCAGTCAAACTGAGAGTAAACATTTCAGCAGTTCAGCTCGTCTCTCATGAAGGTCTGCTTTTCATATTTCAGAGGAAATACTTGTAGGATTAAATCCTGACATCCTCCTTAAACTGCCTACGTTTAAACCGGTGAGTTATTTAACTTTTTTTTTCATAGTTAAGCTAAACTTTAACATGATAGTTTCAGAGCTGTTTTAACCTCTAAATAGGAACAATCAACAGATCAAGAGTCTTACAAGGTTTGAAAGCGTTGTATATCACTTACATTATTTTAATCAACCTAATTTAATTTAGGTTTATAGTTGAATTAAGTTTATAATGGCTGATTTTCATATAGAGTTAAGTTATTAATTGGGTGTATTTACATCTAAAGGATGTTTAGTTACTTATGTAAGTTCATAAAGTATTGGTAATATTTGTGGCTCTGAATTACAGCATGACATCAGTGCAATAAGTACTTAATTACCTTTAACTATTCTCATTCTGACTTATACACCCACTGTACTTCTTATAGTTTTCAATGAACTGGTCTAGTAATGAAATTTAAAGCTCATAGTGTTGAACTAACACCTTCATTACTAAGTTAAAATGAAAACATAATTGAGAGTCTTTTTGTCTTTTTGTTAAATTAAGCTATAAAAAATTTATTATAAAACATTTGAAAATGTAAAGCCCTTTAACAAAATAGATTCTTTTTAGGTAAGGTTCTAAGTAGACAACCTGAATATTTTAATGAACCATTTTCTAACAGTCTACATTACAAAAATACAATAGGCTCAATCTAAAATCTAAAATGTTCTTGGTGTATCCTTGGGAGGAACCCTTAGTTTCTGTGCGATTATATGTAGAACCTATTAGTACCACCTAGAACCCTTAATCACCCAAAGAACCCTTGAGGAACCGATGCTAGTTGCTCACTTTATGAATAACTGATTTAGTTTTCCATAGACCCTCTTTATGTTGTATGTCTTACCGTAGACTCAGAGAGAGAGAGAAAAAAAGCATTACTAAACCGTACCTTTTCCTGATTTTCAAGTTTTCTTTTGAATCTTGTACATTTCAATATGGTTAACAGAAGAAAAATGACCTACCAGCAGCTTCTGTTTTTCTTTAAATAAAGCTCTCCTTTTCTCTCAACAGCATGTGAGTGCCCTGTTAGTCTCCATTAATCACTGGGAGCTTTGACCCTTCCAAAGGACATGAATCTCCATCTATAACATCCACAGTGCCATAAGCAATGGCTGAACCACCCCCAGCACCACCACCTCCCCCACCTCCACCTCCACCACCTCCTCCGCCTCCACCTCCACCTCCACCTCCTCCTCCACCACCACCACCCCCACCACCTCCCCAAGGACTGCCTGGCGGGGCAAGGCCGATCTCCCGTGCATCCAGAGCCGGTTCCAAGATGAGGAACTTCAACTGGGAGGCCATACCCCAGGACACGGTGCTGGGCAAACACAACATCTGGACAGCAGAGAAGAAGAAGGAGTATGAGCTGGATACGCAGCACATGGAGGAACTGTTCAGCCGCAATGACCAGGCCGATGGACAGGTTCAGGCATCCAAACGAAAAAGTGTTAGAGGCAAGCCGAGCAACACTCAAGGACCTGAAATGGTCAGTGGTTTTAATATTTCTTTTCTGGTTTATCTAATGCAGTAGCTAAACCTCGTTGGGATATGGTCTGGGAGAGGTCTGGAAGGTAATTTCATAATTGTGTAGAATTTTGAGGAACTTTCTAGCTAGCATTATTACCTTATCTGGATTAAGTAGTTTTAAGTAATAATTAGTCACACAATTATATACTTTTAAAAGGTAGACTAATAGGTTGTTATCTTATACCATGATTACAAAGGTATACAGTCATGATAAGAATCCTACTGTTAGCACAACATAGCCTGTTCTGCTTCACCAAAAAGTGGGAGGGTTGAGGAAATTTGGCATGTTTTCACGTGGTTTAAAAGATGTTAGACTTGTTAAAACTGCACCTCAGGGCAAACCGCATGTGCTTCATGGTCATATTATCTACAGTATGTATGTTGTTTTTGTTCGAAGTTTCTAGGCAAAATCTTTATCTAGCTATAGTTTTAGTCATATTCTGTAATTTATGTCTAATGTCTGTGGTTTTGAATTCTTATGTAGAAAGTTACTAAATTCATGCACACAAACTGACTTGCTGATCCGACCTCCTAAATGCACCGTTCTGCCTGTGTTTACAAGCCTAATTCAATGTCTTACAACCAACAAGGGTTGAAATGCATCAGACAAGAGTTTATTCAACACATGAGGTGTAACAACACTGTAAAAGTCAACATGAGGGTGTGCTTCACCTAGACGTGATTCATAATATCCTGCATCCGGCAATCAGTTTGTGTACCTTATTTTCATCCCAAGCTAGTGAATCTGTCAGTCTTGACAGTTGCATAAACTGTTTCCTTTATCGTCGGTTAACTTTTATGTAGGAAGCAGACAGCAGTCTTTGGTTAAATATTAGCTACAATATTACCACAATTGAAATGAACAAAGCATTGGTAGCTCAGTGGTAGGGTTCTTGAATGCCACGCAGAAGGACTCCACGATACTGGATACACGGCCTCCTTATCCCCGATATTCCCAAACCCATATAGAATGGCAGGGTTGCGTCTGGAAGATCATCCAATGTGAAACCTGTGCCAAGTCGTTCAGTGTGTGAATCGGATAATCTGCTATGGTGACTGCCTGAAGGAAGACGCCGAAACTATAATTAAAACTTCTTCTAATTTCATTCATCCTCTTGCGCAGATTGCTTTCTGCTTGGATTTCCCTGGCCTGTTCTGTCATATGGTGTTGTAATCACTTTGTTGCCATGCTACACTAACTGGTTTGTTTGTTTCGTCCCAAACACAATGAATGATACAGTACATGTGCTCTTGATTTTTTTTTTTTGGTCTGTTTGTTGGTGAAGGGATGTCCCAGTTGTTTGCACAAGGTGGAAGATTGCTTTTAAGTGTATAGCAATACGATCATGTGTAATGTTAAGCGTATTGTATTATCTGCTGATGAGAATGGTGTGAGGTATGCGGTTCTTGAATACACTGTATAGAAGATAATAAAGACAAGGGTGTGTTACAGAAAAGCCAATGTCTTCTACTGGAACTGTTATGTAATAATTTGAATTTTATACTTATATTTGAATAAATATACAGTGGAACCTCGGATTACGAGTAACACGGTTTACGAGTGTTCTGCAGGACGAGCAAAGATTTTTTTTTATAAATTTTGACTTAAAAAACGAGCATTGTCTTGGTTTACGAGCACCGAGTATCATGTATAACGCATGCGCTTCTTGTTTAGACACCAAGCGTCACGTGATCACAACTGAGCCAACGGTTTTTCTCTCTCTTGCGCTGCAGAATTGTAGGTAATCGTCTCCCCTG
>JAQMYG010000003.1:5615437-5626796 GCA_030014215.1 Clariallabes teugelsi | reverse complement strand
GCTGAATGGCGAGTGACTCCGGAAATCCACTAGCCACATTGGCCAGTGAGCAAAAAAGTTAATGTCAAGCCCTGATACAGTAGTACTGTACATGTAAGAGTATAAAACTACTTTCACACTGGTTAATTACACCAACTGTTGCTTGCTAACTGTCGATCACCAGCTCGGCCAGTTGCAGTTATTGTAATTAGTTCTGCAAGTCTCAGAAGGATAAGTGCTGGCGAGCAAAATAACAACAAATCATAATATGTTAATAAATTGTGCTTGTGGAACTGTTGTTTGAAATCAATATCACAGTTAAGGCCATCCTGTTGTGATGGGTTGTTCATGAACAATTCGTTCTTTTTGAACGAGTCTTTAACGTGACTCAGAATAGATTCCCCATATTGTGTGAATGTGTGTGTGATTGTATGTGTGTGTGTGTGTGTGTGTGTGTGTGTGTGTGTGTGTGTGTGTGTGTGTGTGTGCGTGCTCTGCGATGGATTGCCACCCTGCTCAGGGTGTACCCAGCTTGTGCTCTCCTGGGATAGGCTTCAGGCCCCCCATGACCCTCTACACAGAATAAATAGGCGATGAGTGAGTGAGTGACTAGTTTTGGTTAGGGTTATGGCTAATTCTGGTTAGCCATACAGTAATTAACTGTTGAGAATTTATAATGATAAGACATTTTGTAATGTACTTACACGCACCTCAATTTTTATTTAAAACAGATTTGAAAAAAATCCAAACTATATCCCTTTCATATAAGCAAATTTTTTATTATTTTTTTTTTTACACCTGAGTAATTAATTAAGAATCATTTAATTAATTTAATGTCAAAGTGGCATAACATAGTTACAGTATGATCAACTATTTATATAGAAAAAGTGAAACCATGCTATTTAAACACTGTTTTATTCTTTGTTTATTTCAGTTGCATGTGTTGACCAGGGTTGTGGTTAAAGGTATTCTTGAATGCCATTCATGAGTTCATGAGAATGGCAGATCTACACAACTGTTTATCATCATGTCATGTTTGCTCATCTACTCTTTTGAATCGGGAAACAAAGGAAGGATTTTGAACCTAGATTTTTTTGGAACATGCATCAGAGTAGAACTGATAAAATAATCAAAACAGTGTGGTTTATAAGATGTGTTTAATATCCGCTTCAGCCTACATGATCTTTTCATCCACTTTTTTTTTTTTTAGGTGAAGCAGCTTCTAGCATTTAAAGGAGACATTTCAGCTCTTTCTGAGGCTGATCAGTTCATGATTCAGCTTGTAAAGCTTCCAGGGTGAGTCACATTGTGAGTGCATTATTTATCCTCAGAACATATTACTCATTCACTCGCATCACTACTTATACAGATGTTCTACGTTCCTCTTCATTCAACCTGCTGTTGTAATTTTTACATTGTAACATTCGAGCCAATCGAGCAGATATTCTGCTTGAGAGCGTTTTGTTTAGACCCGGCATGTACAGTAAATAGTCGAATGTCTTCATTTGTGCCGACAGCTATGAAGAGAGGCTGAAATGTTTAGTCCTTAAAGAAGAACTTCCCCTTTTTATGGATGAGGTGGATCATTCCATCACCACCATGACCACTGCTGGGAAAGGTAACGACACACCCTGATTTCTATCCTCTGTAAACAGACTACAGCGTCATTCTGTTGCCTCTTGCCTTTGTGGTTAAAACAAAAATGTTCAATATGCTAACTGCAAATAAAAGCTCCTACTAGGTAATATGCAAATGTAACATTGTTAGCTACGTTATAACAAATAACGAACCGAAGAAGCCACTTGAATGAGTAGTGAAACGTTTCGACTTAAGAAATGAAGTCCAGTGGCCATGCCTCAGTTTCCACATAACCTCACCTGGATGACTAAGAATTCTTTACAGAGAAGATGATTAGCAAAGCTTTTTCTTTATACCACGTCATATTGTAATTACGTTATAGTTTTTAATCCATCAGCACAAACCTTAACATGATTCACTGGGGCGTGTTCAGTGTATGTATTTTATGATGTCATGCTTTTTCATCCCAACCCTCATGGAAGACTTCTATGGCTTGAGGCTTTTATTTCTAGACCTCTTTTACTTTATTTAAACAAGTGATCTAGCTCGAATAGCAAGTCATATTTGACTAATTTGAACAAAATTCAGAAATAAAATGACATGCAGAAATAGCATCACTGGAGTGCATTGCTGTACATTAGTGATGCAAACCTCTGGCCCATTCCTGTGAGTCAGATCATTTGGCTAATCACAGCAATGAGTCGGCACTTTCGACTACCAAACTGACTCGCTGCCATTTTATGCTTAAACTGGACAACATTTTCAGTAACTCTTCTTCTTTCACTAGTGCTTGGATAACATCAAGGTAGAAAGTTCTCAAGTGCTCAATGCGCCATGATCGGACTGCATGCCTTACCGTACATCTGAAACCCTGGCCTCCCAGGAAACATGTGGAAATGGCTTAGAGCGTAGTCAGGACTGTACGGGGGATGTGACAAAAACTCCCAGACGAGTTCCTGTAATGTACAAGTGGTGATGGTGAATGATTGTGTATACAGTTCCCAAAGACCGATGTATCTCTTCTGCAAGTTTTCCGACAAGTCGTCCATCGATTTTCCAAGGATCAGATGCTGAATGTTCACGGGAACGACTACAGTGTCTCCAGGCCACCTTGGCCAGGATCGTTCAGATGTTTTACTGTAAATGTAAATAATTTGTTTGCCATCAATCACAAGAAATTTTATCACAGGTCCCATTTTGACTTGAACGGCCTTTGTGATTATTAAATCAGAAAGGCTACAAATTGTGAAAAATACAGTAAGCCCCTGTGCATCCACATTATTGTACTTGCTTTGTCTAAGAATCAAAGTCACTTAAAAACACAAAATAGGACTAAGCAGATTACAAAAACAAGCAAAATGAAGTTTGGGAATTTGGGGTCTTGATCCTCTAGCTAACCTTGCTGTATCATATAAGAGCTACCAAATGGAGAAGGAGGGAAAAACGTATCCTTCCCCTGGAACATCTGAACAGATGTTTAACATCTGCATTAAAAAAAAACATTTTAATTAAATAAACGTAAAATATATTTACTCTTTAATCGAACACTTTCTTTTAGAGCTGTTGGAGTGTGGCGACCTTCATTCCGTCATCCGCCTCGTGCTGAAGACTGGGAACTACATGAACGCTGTGAGAACTCGCTATCTTGTAGTATTTTTATTTATTAAAGGAAATTCAATTAGATCAGTGAAACGATTCACTTTTAGCTCAAATATGAAGGTCGTATTAATCCATGATGATTAATCAGCATTTGTCTTGTTTCTCAGGGTGGCTACGCCGGCAGCGCTGTGGGCTTCCGCATGACCTCGCTGCTGAAACTCGCCGACACCAAAGCCAACAAACCAGGAATGAACCTCATGCACTATGTCGTGATGGTAAAACAAACTTTTTATCTCTTTTTTTTTCTTTCTTTTCTTTCCTTTTTTTTTAAACAATGTTAGCTGATATTACATTTTGTTATATATAATATACTCTCTAAAAACACCTTTACGCTTCACTCACAGCAAGCTCAGAAGAGTGACGCTTCTCTGCTGAATTTTCCAGAACAACTCTCACACATCGGAGACGCCGCAAGGTACAAAATTCACCAAATGTTTAAAAATTGAGTAATAATAGTTATTTATTATATATAATTGGCACTTTTGTAAATGATGATTAAAAAATGCAATGTGTGTGGGAATTGATAATACAAGAGAAAATATGGATTCATTCTGAAAAAATTTAAGGGAGCATAGAAGTGGTTGGGTGTTGTTTTAATGGACATTGATTGCCATAAATACTTTAAATAAAGGGTCAGATTTCGTTGTTTTGAGGTTATATTTGCAACGTTGTGTTTGGATCATTAGTCCACCATTATCTCAAAATCATTTTTATCGAAGTGTAAAAACTTCATTCTAACTTTCCAAAACAACACTGTCAAAACTTTGAACGTCATCGCAATGTCATTACAACCGAAATGCAATCGTCATGCAAGTCAGGGTTCCTACTAAGAAAGTTTTTTTTTTTTTTTTTACTGTACTTTGATAACAAAGAAGGGAGTACTCCACTATACATTGTCACATGTGTGAATAACTCTTTCAAAAATTTGCTTATTAAAAAAAAAAAAAAATTAAGTAAAAAAAAAAAAGGTCTTTTAGAGAGATTTTTCATTCCATACAAAATATTTTAATTTCACCGTCATTTAAACATTCAGCCTTTAAAACGATCATACATTTATGATGATTCTTCGAGATAACATATAAGCTTTCAAGGTAGCACAGAAACCTATTTAATACATCATAACTACTGTACTTTATTTTAATATACATAATGTTAAATCATTTTATTTAGTATTTCACAGTAAAATATCATACAGTACAGTATATTTATTTATATTAACATATATAAGTATAGGAACAAGCTTTAAATTTAAATTTTATATCTAAGAAGATTTAACCGCTGTACATCCTGATAAACATTGAACAGGATTAAAATCTCTTTCATTCCCACTGTATCAACAATTTATTGCTTATTTATTACATATTAAGGATTCATAAAATAGAAAGGGAAAAGAGAAAGTTAGGACCTTAAATAACCAAACGGTTTATTTGCGTTTGATCTGCGTTTACAAAGCTATTTTAAGAATTTTAATTATATAAATTTAAAGTAAGCTTGTAATGTAGTAACCACACTAACCTAAAATATATCATCCTATAATTTTGCTATCTGGCCAAAACTTGCTATCATTTCTTACTCAAACTCAGCTTTATGTAAAACTGAAATAATAAAACTGTTTTTCCCACCAAGAAATCTACAGTATGCACTTAGTTGAAACCTGTGTTGTTGCCTCTTCTCTTGTTCACCTTCTCGACTGTATTGATTTATTGAGGGTTTCAACTGTTTTGCTGACCCAGACCCAATCTTTAGCAGGACTTTAAAGGACAAATGTGCTTCTCATGCATAATATGGTCTTCCATCATGGAGTGTTTTATCTGTAAGAGATAATTTTTTTTAAATCCCACTGTAGAATCCACAAACAAGAAACTGAATCAGAATTCCAAAGGAAAGTGAGCGAAGTCCAGCAGGCGAAAAAGGGCACTGATAAACAAGCTGACTTGGCTGAACAGATGAAAGACTTTTTCTCGGTGAGTTCACTTAGACAGAAGACACTAGTTTGGTGGAAGTCAATGGATCTTTCAAATTATTTTAAAATTGGAGAATATTATGTGACTAAAGTGATGGTTAGGTAGCTAACATGCTCAGACACAACAGTTGGCCAAAACGTTTGCCAAATTTATTTAAATAAAAAAATTTAACCGTGCTGCATGGTTTATTTTCACTGGCAAACTGCAATTTAAGCTAATGAATTTTAAGTTCACTTAAGTAGAATATATAATATAAAATAACATAATTAGCATAATATTAATAATATTTACAATGCTGCTTATATTATATTATTACTGCTTATGCTCAATATTTAAAGCCATAATAGTGCAGTGGCTAGAACTGTTGTCTCGCACCTCCAGGATCCGGGTTTGATTCCCGCCTTGGGTCTGTGTGCATGGAGTTTGCATATTTTCCCCATGCTTAGTGGGTTTTCTCCAGGTACTCTGGTTTCCTCCCACAGTCCAAAAACATAAAGATTAGTCTAATTGGTGTTCCCAAAGTGCCCGTAGTGAGCATGTGATTGTGTTTGTGCCCTGCGATGTATTGGCACCCCATTCAGGGTGTACCCCACTTCCTGCCCTAAGTCCCCTCAGATAAATTCCAGGCCTCCATGAAACTGTACACAGAATAAGGCGGTATAGAGGATGAGTGAGTGAGTGTGACCACCTGGCCTGATCTCATGAGAAAGCTGAACAATTTTTTTCTTAAAAATTTGCTCGAAATTTGGTAGAAAATATCTTTAATTAAATTAACCCCATGTCATTCTCAGCATGCTGAGTCCAGGATCACTGAAACCCAGGCCTCCTTCCAGACACTGAACCAAGTCACCGAGTCTGTGGCGGAATATTTTTGTGAGGAGCCGAGTGAGTTTAAACTGGACGAGTGCTGTTCCATCTTCAGTTCCTTCTGTGAAAAATTCACCCGAGCCCTCCAGGTACTGTAAATCCTTCTAATAAAAATCTGTATAGCTGTCCAGACATAGTCCTAATAGTTGAAAACAAAGTGTCTTTTTATTAAAAACATTTAAAATGGGATCCAATTTCTTTTCCTTAGGAGAACATGGAACGTGAAATGGCCGAGGTTAAACGGAAACAGAAGGAGCGACTGGAATCGGCTGCCAAGCGGCGCTCCACAGCCACCTGCTCATCACGAGACAGAGACATCGAGGGTGTAGCACTGGAGTCGGTTCTCAATCGGTTCCTAAAGGCACCCGAGTCTCGCAGGAGATCAAGAACCCCCTCACCTAGTAGTGTCAAAATCCCTGAGAGCTCATTACATAAGAACCGTCCAGACAAAACTTGCAAAAAGCAGAGCTGGACTCTGAACATGTCCCAGTCCTCCCTCGATAAAGAGAACGCGGATGATAAAAAGCCAGAGAAAAAAAGTCTGCAGCAGAGAAAATCTGGTGAGAATTCCTTTGTTGCAAGTGAGACCGCAGAAGTTCTGTCTGAGAAAGAGGTGCAGAATTTGAGGGACGTGTCCAAAAAGGTGCTGCGCTACCAGTCTAGTCGGGGGAGCATGTCTTCTGGGGAACATGTTTCCCCACTCACTTCTCCACATCGACGCACGTTTCAGGAGGACGGAGAAAAACGGATGTCTGCTACAAACAGTGAGGATGTAACCAAACTGCTAAAAAGCCCCTTGCTTTTAATTCCGAAAAGCCCTGGTGGTATCGGGCGTCGACACACAATCGCTTTCCCTTCACCAGATCTGAGCAGGACTGAGGCAGACGAGGATAAGTTTGTTCCCGGGGAGGTAGTAAATGGAACCCCTAGACATCAGATTCCGTCTCTTGGGAATATAGGTCGTCTCAAATCAGTGGACAGCTCCCTGCCACTTACAAACATAGGTTTTAAAGTGCCATTCACCACTCCGACGGTTAAAGAGGAGAAAGTGGATCAAGAAGAAGAAGAAGTACGTCAAGAGAACTTATCCAGTTCTCAGCAAAATCCATCAGTCAATGGAGAGAACAACTTCGTCAAAAAGACCTCTCAATTTTTTTCCTTTTTTAAACGTTTAGGTGAAAAGAGCAAAATGAACAATAGAGAACCCAAGTCTAGTAATGTGGACCACTGAGACACATCTAACAGATAATGGGATTATGTGCTTGATAGAGTTGTTTCCTGGAATCTGAATGTGGGCTCCTGATCTCTGGTGCACCTTAAAATTGATCAGGGCTTTCTTTCAAGTTTGAAATGTGTGAAAACTATGGTTTTCAGTTCAAGGTGACAAGTAACATGGGTAGAGCTGTCCAAAGTTATTGGAATCATTGTGACTTTTAGCTTGATGAAACATCTTAGCATTTGCAGGTGCTGCTGAATGGTGATATGCCACCTGGAGGTAGGTGCTGATGGTTTAAAAGTTGATAATGGGACCAGTTGTTTAGAACAACCAAGCGATGTACACATCCATTTTTCATACCACTTATCCAATGTAGGGTAGTTGGGGGCACAAGCATACACAAACCTGGACAACCAATCACCAATCCAGTTTGGAAGCCAATCAGCCTCCACTGCATGTTTTTGGACTGTGGGAAGAAAACAATCAAGTACATGTAGAACAGGCAAACTCTCACCCTTATAGTCTTCCATTTTGACAAAACAGTGACGTATCAATTTGCTCAACAAATCAATCCTCACCTTTGAATTATTAAACCACAATACACCCAGAATGGTTTCTGGTACGGAGAAATGAACAATATGAAAAGACATGGTCAAGTTAATGCAACAACAACAAAACTCTAAAACCCTAGAAGGACGTGTATTCAGCTGGAACCTTTAAAACTTTCATAAAGAACCTGCTTCACAGTAGGAAAAGGATTCAGATATTTCTGAGAGGGATCTAGCAAGATCATAGCACAATTGTAGGAGTTGCATGACTATACAGTATGTTTCCCTGGTTGTGCAGCAATTTAAAATAAATCAAAAACTGGTCCATAACACTGCACTAACAGCCATACGAAAGCTTTAGTGCTGTCTTATGCTACATGAAAATAAATTACTCACTCACTCATTCTCTATACAGCTTATCCTGTTCATTGTCACGGGAAGACCCACCCAATCCATAGCAGGGCACAAGCACACAGTCACCTCCGCACTCACTTACGCACTCACTCACATACTAAGGGCAATTTGAAAACACAAATTCTAATTGGTGCCTAATCTGCATGTCTTTGGGAGGAAACCGGAGTACCCAGAGCAAACCCACCAAGCACAGGGAGAACATGTAAACTCCATGCACACAGACTCTGAAGTGGAAAACAAGCCGCAAGGTTTGATCCAGAATACATGGCACAGGTTTTTACAACATTTGCAATCCTCCCATTTCCCAGTCAGGCTTAGGACTGGCACTGCATGCGGTCACTGGTTTGTATGGGGTGTAGGTTTAAGGGTTTTGCCCAAAACCCACCTGTGGTGACCTGGTTATGGTGCGGCTCAGACCCCTGAACCTCCAGTCAGCAACCCACACCTTTAAACGCCTGAGCCTCAGTTGCAGGTATTGATTCTGAAACTGAAAGCTCACAGCACACAGAAGCTTGTGTCTATCAACATAGCTTTACTGTACATTACATATATGCAATACAGTCATGTGTAAAAGTCAGTGTCCCCTCTTTTATTTCAGTATTTTTTGTGTAAAAACATCATTAAAATTATCTGGTCATATTCAGTCTCAGTATTAAGCAAATACTGTACAACCTCAGACGAACAACAACTTTTTTCACCTTGTCATTTAGTTAACAAAATGAAGCCAAAAAAAAAAACAAGACTGTGGGCAATACCAAGTACCCCCTGATTCAATAGCTTGTAGATCCACCTTTAGCAATAATAACTTGAAGTAATTATATCCTGAATGACTTCCTGTATGATATCCTTGTAGTAATCATATCCTGTACAGTATGAGCTTTTTGTGCATTCACTTATGTTGTGCATTATGCTCTGTTAAGGTCCTATCATTGAGGTCCGAACTGATATCAACATATGCGATGTACTGTAGATTTACTGATGTGCTTCAGATCATTGTTCTGTTGCATGACCAAAATTTGACAAAGTTGGCCTCACCATGGTATGCATGATGTACTCAGTGACTGCAAGGTGCCCAGGTCCTGTGTCTGCAGAAACAAGCTTGGACGTCCATTCCTGGGAAGATTCCTGGGCAACTCTCTTAAATACTTTCTACAATAATATTTCTCACTGTCCAAATTATTTGAAAATGGTTTTATAACCCTTTCTAGCTTGATGGTACTGTACAGGAACAGTTGCTCCTCTAAGAGAGTTTACAGTCATCTAATTCCTTTAGACCAGCAAACTGCCAAAACTTCTGCTTTGTATAGAGGTCTGCACACCTACTGATGATCAATTAACCAAAGGGCTGATGAGTAGCAGCACCTGGCTGCAATTTACCCTAGCAGAAGTTGTATTTGTCTAATGCTGAGACCCGCTACGATCAGATGATTTACACAAGTGAAAACATAAATATAAGTTGAGATAAGGCTGAAGATTCGCCCCTAACACAATGCTGCAAAAATGACTTCAATCAATATTCCTACGTCTTGAGGACACAGACTCTGGAGTACTGTTATCGAAGCTCATAAAATGCATTTGCATAATAATAAACACCATATTACAGTAGAGTAATTTGGGAACTAAGCTGCACCTGATGGTAATATTTATGCAAGAAAATAAGACATAGAGGTAACATTAAGAAATTAAGAGTTGTGTCCGTCCCAAACTCCGATCGGAATTCTAAACTCTGTTAGAAACTTATAGGAGCATTATGAATTTGGTGTTATGAGGTTGTATTTGCAATATTTGAGTCATTCATTAAACGTTACCTCAATGTCATTTTATGAAATTTATTTGCAATGTCATTAAAAGAAAAGTACAACATTAGGGTTTCTGCTGGGTTAATCCTATTGCAATCAAGGAGGATTCTCAAAGCAGTCTCTAGTGAGCACCTCTATAAAATATAGATATAAAATATAGAGCTGCAGTGCAACTGATGTTCCTTTAGGATGCACTGTTTGCCCTCAGATTTTTATCACAAACACTGCAGTCCATGATTATAATGCATAATGTAGTACAATGCTCAAAAAAGTGAAAGATATTCAATGCTTGACTTTTTTATATGAAACTTGAACAATCATTTTTTATATTACATGATACTCCAGTGCAGCACAGTGGCTTTGTGGTTAGCACTGTTGCATTGCACCTCCAGGGTCCGGGTTTCGACTCTTGCCTCTGTGTGTGTATGTTCTCCTTGTGCTTGGTGGGTTTCCTCCGGGTACTTCGGGTTTCCTCCCACAGTTCAAAGACATGCAGATTAGGTTAACTGGTGTTTCCAAATGTCTTGTAAAGTGTGAATGAGCATGTGTGTGTGTGTGTGTGTGTGTGTGTGTGTGTGTTTCTTTTGTACAACCCGTCCAGGCTGTATCCCTGCCTCATGCCTCGACCCTGTACACTGGATAAAGTGGTATAGATGATGAGATGAGATCATACTCCAGATCACATTAATATGAAACATCATCGTCTCATCGTCTATAACGCTTTATCCTGTATACAGTGTTGCGTGGCGAACCCATCACAGGGCACACGCAAAAAAAATAAAAAATCACACCCAATCATATAAGATGGACAATATGGCTAATCAGCCAGTCAGCATAGCTTTGGGCTATGGGAGGAAACCAGAGTATGTAGAGGAAACCCATAAAGCATGGGAAGAATATGCGAACTGCACACAACCATACAGACTCCTCAACCATGGAGGTGTAAAGGGACAGTGCTAATCACTAAACCGCCATGTCACCTTAAGGGTTAAAAGTTTTAAATACGTTATATAACATACAGGGGTTGGACAATGAAACTGAAACACTGGCCAATTTAGTGTTGTAGGTTTCATGGCTAAATTTGACCAGTCTAGTGGCCAATCTTCATTGATTGCACATTCCACCAGTAAGAGCAGAGTAAAGGTTTAATTAGCACAGTTTTGCTTAAAATATTTCAATGCACACAACATTATGGGTGACAGAGTTCAAAAAAGGACAAATTGTTGGTGTGCGTCTTGCTGGCGCATCTGTGACCAAAACAGCAAGTCTTTGTGATGTATCAAGAGCCACGGTATCCAGGGTAATGTCAGCATACCACCAAGAAGGACGAACCAC
>JAQMYG010000003.1:5581867-5594097 GCA_030014215.1 Clariallabes teugelsi | reverse complement strand
GAGCCGATCCTTGATGCAGACCCACCTCCACCTTGAACTCTTCTGTCACACCTACAGCACATCTCACCACTGCCTTAGCGCTCTCATACATGTCCTGCACCACTCTAATGATGAGATAAAATATAAATAAATGTAAGTTTTCTTATGATCACACAGCTATTTCGTCCCAATCTTGCGAGTTTTAATCACACTTGATTATTTTTATGATGCAACTTCACCAAGTGTTTAAGTGATCTTCGAACATATTCATTAATAAATTATTGTTTTTTCAAACAGTTAACAGTTTAGCACTTTCCTTCCCAGTTTTTTAACTCAATTCCAGTAAATTAAACAGTTTTCGTATGTATTCAGGACAATAATCTAGAGACATTTTACATCTTTGGATTATGTGCTGAACATATAAGGCACATGGAGCACATGTACGGAGTAATGCTGAGTTATTAATCTGATTTTTGTGGAAAATATACATATGTTTAGACTAAATATGGATTCATATGTGGATTATTTCCGCATTAAATTATGTATGGAATATGGATAGGAAAATATAAATAATTCCTGAGCACAATATTAGGGATTTATATGATGTGTGTGTTAGAGTGTGTATGTGGTCTATAGATATGTGTAAGAAATATTAAGGATTATGATTCATGGCTTTTATACAGTAACTGAAACAAGACTTTGCAGTTGCAGTGGTTAAGATAAAGCATGTAGCACACCGCAGTTTTAGATGCGACTCCCACGGACACCAAGATAACGCCTTCCTGCCATTCAGTTAATGCGGATCCACAGGCGTTACTGCTATTCAAAAATAAATCTGCAGAGTCTAACACGGAGAAAGCTGATCCTTTCCACCGCTGCCCACAGATGACTACATTTAAGCACAGACATGGAAGTCAGTTAAAGCCCACGCGCTCAGTATTCGTTAGTCATCCTGCAAGCACAGGAGCTGGGGAATCTAATGAGGTGCGGATGGAGACAGCAACCCGCTCTGATAGGGAAGTGATGATGAGCCGCGGAGAGGGAGGCGGGGGAGCCGCGGAGAGGGAGAAACCGAGAGAGACCTCCTTAGACAGATTTAATCCCTTACACACAGCCACTTTTCTATTAATTTACCCATAATGCAAATTGTGCCTTTGCTATGTCTCCAAAAGACATGCTAAAATTACACCTAATGACTGAGACTTGATGCAAATGATTTTATTTATTTATTATTACTATTATTTGTTTTTACCCAGACTTTGTTTATAAAATGGCTGGTACTTGAGATCAGACATGGCTAATGCTGCATCGTCTCACTGAGGGGGGGAATTAAACCTGGTTTTCAAAGAGATATGACGATCTCATTCGCTCCCTTGCGCCAACAATACACTCCACCCATTAGGGTGCAAACTAGTTTAAATAGCTGCTAAACATATAAAAAGTGCCATAATGCATTGTGCATTGAATATATAAACAACATGCGAGTGTGTGTTTCGTTATTAGGTTTTCTGTTTAGGCGTAAGACATTTTATTAACTTTAAGAACATGACCGTGTTTATATAACTTGTTGTCGACTCCGTTGTAGATGTTAAACGTTTGTGTGGGTGAGCGATTTCTTTCTTTTTTTATTTATTTATTCGCTTCTTCCTTGAGATCTAACGGGGGTCAGCCCAGAGGTTCTGAATTTTTTTTTAAACTCTCAATCCAGTGCAGAGCAAAGTAGCACCATGTTCATCTCCACAGCCTGACGCAGGTTCCGTGTGATCCAACATGGCTTAATGTTTAGGGTCCCGTCTGGAAGACTGATATGCGTGCTCGCCGAGAAAATGGTCAAAGGTTATCAGCAGCAGATCAAATCTATGATGATGATGATGTCTCTCTTTTATCTTGCTAAAACCCCCTCTGAATGCTATTTATATCCATGCGAGTGTGTGGAGTTCTGGGAAAATTCTGTGTGATGTGAAGCCGAAGAAGCAAAGAAGAAGAACAGCAGCATTTTACCCCCTCGAATAGAAACGTATAAATAAAAAATAATAAAAATAAATAAATTTTGGGGGTCATTGTGCCCGATACATAAAAGAATCTCAGTACATAACGTAAGTTTCAATGCTGTTTTTATGTGTAGCATCCAGTGCACAAGTCCAAGGACTTGGATGATGTGCGGAAAACATCTGGATCATGTGAGGATGGGGCGTTTCTGTTATACAAGTGTGAAGGATGCGTGGATGATTAATGAAATGTTTTGGATATCTCTGGGTCATGTGAGGATGATGCATCCGATTGTGTGGAACATTTTATGGAATATATGTTGAATACTGTATGGAATGTTTGTGGAATACGTTTGGATTCTGTAAAAATGATGTATGATGTGTGTCCCGAATATGTGGAATACTTCTCGAAAGTGTCGAATACCTCTGGAATGGTGTCTAAAGTATGTGCAATACTAACTTTCATTACACACAGACTGATTGATGTATTTGATAATTATGGCTTACAACCCAAAATTCAGTATCTCTAAATAGAAAATTTTTATATTGTGAAAAAGTTCAATATTTGAGACTTATGGTGTTACACTTTAATTAGATAATTACCTCAAAACACCTGCAAAGGTTTCCTGAGCCAATAAATGGTCTCTCAGTCTGATTCAGTAGGCTGGCTCTTCACAGACTGCTGTATCCATATTAAATGGAAGGAAAAAATCTGGTAGAAAACGGTGCACAAGCAACAGAGATAACCGCAGCCTTGAGAGGATTGCGAAACGAAGCCTATTGAAGAAGGAGTGAACAGCAGCTGGAGTCGGTGCTTCAAGAGCCACCATACACAGACTTATCCAGGATGTTCGCTACAACTGTCGCATTCCTTGTGTCAAGCCACTTTTTAACTAGAGACAATGTCAGAGGCGTCTTATTTGGGTTAGGGACAGAAAGGACTGGACTGTTGCTCAGTGGGTCAAAGTCCTTTTTTCACATTTGTAAATCAAGGTCCCAGAGTCTGCAGGAAGAGATAAGAGGCATAGAATCCAAGTTTGCACAACTGCAAAGTTTGCACAGTCACTGGTGGTTTGAGGAGCCGTGTCGTCTGCTGGTGTTGGTCCACTGTGTTTTATCAGCCATCTACAAGGAGGTTTTAGAGAACTTCATGCATCCCTCTGCTGACCAGCTTTATGAAGATGCTGGTTTCATTTTCCAGCAGGTCTTGCCACCTGCCCACACTGCCTGGTTTAAGGACCCCGTGCTTGATTGGCCAGCACATTCGCCCGACCGAAATGACTGTGTTTAAATTGTGAAGAGGAAGATGCAAGACACCTAACCCAACAGCAATGAAGAGCTGAAGACCGCTGTCAGAGCAACCTGGACTTCTGTAACTGATCACCTCCATGCCACGTCGCATTGCTGCAGAAATTCATGCAAAGGAGCCCCGGCCAAGTACTGAGTGCTGTACATGTTCATACTGTTTAGTAGTTCAACATTTCTTTTTTAAAATGATCATTATTTACAAGGTTTTACTGAATTTTTGTGTTTTTATTAGCTGTAAGCCATAATCCTTACAATTTTTAAAGAAATTAACACTTGAAATATATTAGTATGTGTGTAATTAATCTATATTATTCAACTTCAATTTTTTGGATTTAATGACCGAAATAGATCAAAGTCTCGATGATGATATTCTAATTTATTGAGATGCACCTAAATCAGATTGGAGAATTCTCCAGCACTGTATTAGAATAGTGAATGATATCAGTACTGCATCCAGAACTCATTAGCGTCACCTAGTGTCACACATCAGCACACAATTTACAGCAAATTCATCAGTTGCCCTGTATCTGAACTCCATCTCCAAGTGTATTTGAAAGATTTTCCAGATCTCCGTGTCCATTTTAACCCTTTTTTTCCCTTTCTTTCTTTCTTCTCTCTGCGTCTCCGTAGGCTGAGAGGTGCGTGTACCTCGTACTCCAGTTCCCGTGAATGCCTCTCACCATGGCTAAGAGGGAGACGGGCAGCACCAGCCCCGTGGTGCGACAGATAGACAAGCAGTTCCTGGTCTGCAGTATTTGTCTGGAGCACTATCACAACCCGAAGGTCCTGCCCTGTCTGCACACCTTCTGCGAGAGGTACAGTGTCATCACACAGAGGAATCATGGGAGTAACCCGTATCGCGAATGTCTTAATTTGGGAAAGCAGACCTGGAGAAGGGAGTGAGGTTTGACCCAGATGAAGGATTTAATCAGTTGATTAATTATGAGATACTTTTCAAAACCACTCACTGCTAGAGCTATATTCTCTCTAGGTTTTTTTTGTTTTTTCTTTTTAAGAACTGAGTTTTAGTAATGGATTTTTTTCCCCATAGCTTTTGAATAAATCCTCTGTTAATCACCAGGGCAAAGCATATGTAGCTTAAGAGGCATTAGATATGATCTCACATCATCGAGTCAGCAAGGTCATGTTTAACCATTGAGCTTTTCTCAGATTATGACATTATCATTACGTATGTACAGAACAAATAACATGCTAATCTGTTGAGCTGGCTAGCTTAGCCGAACAAACTCAGGTTGCATGACACTCATTAGAGTTACTTTCAATTATCATACTCATTTGGAAAAAATAACCTTTTTCTATTAGAAATGTAAACTAGTTTAGTAAAAGTTTATTTAAGGCACAAGCGTATGGTTTATAGAAAGATTTCTCAATTCTGTCATTTTTAAAAATGAGTATAAAGGGCTAAGATTTTTCTAAGGGAATCATGAATTAATTTCCCCACATCTGTTCTTTCTCTCCGCAGATGTCTCCAGAACTACATCCCGCCGCAGTCGCTCACGCTGTCGTGCCCAGTGTGCCGGCAGACATCCATCCTGCCTGAGAAAGGTGTAGCGGCTCTGCAGAATAACTTCTTCATCACTAACCTGATGGAGGTGCTACAGAGAGAGGCGGAGTGCTCGCAGCCCGAGGAGCGCAGCGTTCTGGAGTCAGCCAGCGCCGCCAACTCGGCCCAGCCGCTGTCCTGTCCCAACCACGAGGGCAAGGTGGGGCATCGGGCGTAATAACAAGCAAACATTTACAAATGGAACGAGTCAAGATTATTGTCTATTTCTTATGATTTAGCTATAAGGGTTGCGAACTTTGCACATTTTTTTTTCTTAACAGATGTTTAAGCACTCTGTAATAATCAATAATGGATTAATCATTAATAATTAATGAAAACAAAATAATTAATGAAAACATTCTTTAAACAAAGTAAAGTTTTTTTTGTCTCAAGTTAATTGATATGTGAGCTATGGGGAAATATAACACAAAACATTGTAGATGTAATTTTTTTTTTTAATTAGTTAAATTATCAAGAATTAATAGATTAATGATTATGGATCACCATCTGTATTAGCAAAGGTGCACATAACTAACTGATGCCCTTGACCAGGTGCGTGGTTGAAATCAAGAATGTGCTGAAGCGCTTCTTTAACATGATATCCGACAAGCGTACCTGATTAACATCATCTTGGACGGTCATGTGTACCATTTATGTGCAGCCCTGCCTATTAGTCGTCGTCGTTTGTGCCATGATTCTCCCCGTGTGCCCTCTGCAGGTGATGGAGTTTTACTGCGAGTCATGCGAGACAGCGATGTGTCTGGAGTGCACGGAGGGAGAACACCGCGAGCATGTGACCGTTCCTCTGCGAGACGTCCTCGAGCAACACAAAGCAGCGCTCAAGGACCAGCTGGACGCCATTCGCAACAGGTTTGCACAGCACCAAGCCGTTCAATATACTGTACATACTGTATATTGCAGTTTACAATTTGTACATCGCTCCATATCAAAATTATGATCACGTGCTTGTTGGATCACCGTTCTCCATCGTTTTGCTCTTCTACTAATTTTCATTTCTACTAATTGTTTTTTGGAATGAGACAAAGATAAGTGAGTTTATAAAGCTGACTTAATCTAAATTATGAGTCATAAACACTTTGAGCCTTCTATATAATTTTTTTTTTACTGTATAGCCGTACAGATTTACTGTCGTCTAACAATAACTCAATATATAGACTTTATTGTCTAATTAACTGTCTACGAAAATTTATTACTAAAGTTTACATCACTGGATACATACTTACACTGGGTTAACTAGGTTAATAACTAAGTGCCATTAGTCAAACACAACTGGGAAGAGGGTTGGATTAGTCCAAGTACTGGAGAAACAGTTTTTGAATTTTGACCTGCCCAAGTTTTAATGCCATAGGAAAACAATTTCTACCAGAACAAACTTTAAAGAACATATTCCACAAGATGAAACCAAAAAAACGTTTAATTTCTAGCAAAAGTGCATCTAAAGAACCCTGTAAATCTTGTTTTTCTGGCCAAGGCCATATATTTATATTATTTACCTAATATTTATTTATCAATCCTTTTTTTTTTTTTTTTTTTTTTTTTTAAACTTTTTTTTAACTTTACTACCTTTTATATCCCTTACATTATAGCTATAACTTAATATTATATTGGTTTGTATAAATTAGTTGAATTTTTAATATGTATCCTGTGTAGCAGTTATGGCAATAAACCCTGATCCAAACAAATAAACAATTTTCAGAGAAAATTAAATCTATAGTTATACAAGCTACACATTGATAACTCTAAAATATATCCAAGTTTCATTTCTACAGTATTTTCCTTTAAGAAGATAAACTAAAATGTTTGCTGAAATTAGAGGGGTGTACTTACTTTTGTGAGTAGTGTGTGGATATATAGTTAAAAGTGTTGACTTTAATTTATTTTTGCAAGCAGCATATAAATTAATATTTCAGCATCAGTATGAATGACAGCTGTAGACTTATTCTGTACAAATTGTGTATTACAATATTATAATCGTGTAAAATTCTGGACTCTATTATTTCAACAAGTAATTATTAGTACATAATACACAATACATACTTTTACACCAAATGATTATTCGTTTATGGCAGATGCGCTACTGTACGTAATCCAAGCTTAAGTAAATGATCATGCATTTTTTTGGTAAGTTTATTGAAAAAAAGAGTCATAAATTGTTGATATGGTGAACGTTTGTGTAGGGAGACAATTATGTAAGACTTGAGGAGGCTGATGAGATTTTGTTCCATATGGTCGTTCGTGAGTCAGCAGTGATAACGAATCAGAAGCCATTAGACCATAGAAGCATGAAGTCTGACTTATGAAACTCAGTCGTGATAACTCTGTGTGACTGCCGTGCTTTAAAGCCAATTAAAATAAAATTTGCAATTACAAAGCTAATTATCTACTCATCATTATCTCCCAGTCTTCCGCCTCACATTACTGCAGAGAAAGTAATTAGTCTTCACCGCGCACCCACTGGTCTTGCTAACAGATCTCCGCTGTGCTCCGACTGCCTCGAGAATGTATTCAGTGTTCAAAGGTTCGGCACGAGACGTTTAACTCGTCTGCGGCGTTTCCTCTTCTTCCTCCTCCAGGCTTCCGCAGCTGACGGCCGCCATCGACGTCGTTAACGGGATCTCCAGGCAGCTCTCTGAGAGGAAGAGCGAGGCCATAACTGAGATCAGCAACACGTTCGAGGAGCTGGAGAAAGCCTTGCATCAACGCAAGAACACCCTCATTACCGACCTGGAGAACATCTGCAGCACCAAGCAGAAGGTACCGGAGCTGATGTGTGAATGTCTCAGTAGGAAATGTGTACTTTTTCAAATATGTGCTTATGTAGAGGAGCTGCAGCTGTGTGATACAGTAGCTGTGTGTGTTGTGATCCGGGTGCAGGTGCTCCAGGGCCAGCTGGCTTCTCTCCTGCAGGGGAAGGAGAATATCGAGAGCAGCTGCAGCTTTACAGAGCAGGCTCTGAGCCATGGCAGCGCCACCGAGGTGCTCCTGGTTCAGAAGCAGATGGGCGAGAGAGTGGCAGCGCTGGCGCGCCACGCTTTCCCCGAGCAACCGCACGAGAACGGGCACCTGGATTGCCAAGTGGAGACCGAGGGCCTCCGTCGCTCCATCCAGAACCTGGGAGTTCTGATCACCACCAGTGCTGTTGGTCACACCAGCGTGGCTACCGGAGAGGGACTACGGCACGCCGTGGTGGGACAACACACCACCGTTACTGTTACCACCAAGGTGAGTCAGGATGCTCCTGCTGCGCTGGATCAAACCTGAAGCTCAGGCATCAGGGTCAAGCCTGAGCTGGGCTTTTAGACTTTAATTTGTGGTTGGCCAAGGACAGATCCTTATAACAACCGCAAAAGAAAAAAACTTTTCCCAAAATATATATAAAAAATTCCTACACACAGTAAAGCTGCTGTTAATGTAAGTGGGCTGCATGATCACTATGGTTATAATAAAAAAAAATAAAAAAAACATTCACAGTTATTTGTATTTTCAAGTTAGGAGTTTTAGTCTATTCATGACTACATGTTTTTTTTTTATATTTTTTTTTATACAGGAGACAACAATATACGCTCTAGATATTTATTTTTATTTTATTTTTTTTTTGTGGATTTTTCCCAGATTTTCTCCCTAATTTAGTCGTGTCCAATTCCTCCCCGTCACTAGGGGGCTCCCCATTAGCACTACTACTACCACTCAGTCGTGTTTCCTCCGAACCACATGACGCCAGCCAACCGCATCTTTTCGAACTGCTCACTCACACACAGTTGAGGGGCGGCGTAACACACTCGGAGGACAGCGCTATCCGCTCCTTCCGCGTGCGCGAGCTCACAGACGCCCCTGATTGACTGTAGAGTCGTGATTAATGTGGGAGCACCAAGTACCTCTTATTCCTCCCCTCTGAGAGAGCTCGTCCAATCAGCTCTCTCTAGATCTCCGGCAGCGAGAGGTTACAGCATCACCAGGGAATCGAACTAGCGATCTTAGATATTTTTCAAACTCTAGATATACAGTAGTGCAAAAGTCTTGAGTCTATTGAGGCTTCATAAAAAATTTAAGTAAATCGTATAGAGTAAACGAAAGAAATCTGGACAAATGTTTTGCTGTGACAGGCTGTAAAGTGCCTAAAGATATAATTTGAAAATTGGTTGTTTATGTAACAACCTCAGCAGCAACCTCATTTCTCCTCTCGTCTGTTCCAACCACTCAGCATCACCTTTATACTAATCACCGGCCTGATCATCTGCCTTAAATAAGATGATTTTAACATAACCGAAATGTGTTTTTTTTTTTTTTCCCCCGTAACCAGGATAAAGCCGGGGAGTTGGTGAAGACCGGCAGCGCAGCCCTCGTTGCACAAATCACCGGACCAGACGGTTCGGTCACCAACGCCGAGGTGACCGACAACAAGAACGGCACATACGAAGCAGGCTACACACTGTCCGGCGAAGGCGAGTTTTCCTTCTCGCTGCTGCTGTACGGCCAGGCCGTGAGGGGAAGCCCGTTCCGCCTGCGCGCCGTCAAAGCCAGCGATGCCCCGCACTCCCCCGAAGACGTCAAGAGACGTGTGAAATCTCCTGCAGGAGGAGGAGGGGCTCACGTTCGGCAGAAAGCGCTGCGTCGCCCCGCCAGCATGTACAGCACCACCAAGAAGAAGGAGAACCCCATCGAGGACGAGCTCATCTACAGAGTGGGTAGGTGCCGAGAGGAAATCGACTCGGCACAGCGCTGCCGGGCTGGACTCGATCGACTCGATTCTGTTTGTTCAACAAGGCGTTGATTAATTTTCTGTTAGAGCAGGTTTATGTTAATGCACTCAATTGCGCTAGTCTAATTACGACGTCTCGCCAGAGTGAAAAAATTCAACTGCCAATAACTGTGACAAAAAATCCGCCGACTGTCTCAGCGAATCCATACATGGTGAAAGGCCAATTTATTTTTAAAGCAGATTTAACACAACAAAGTTGACCAAAGTGCTGCACAATCCTAAAATGGCTGCAGACATAGAAACAGACTATAAAAGCAGACAATAATAAGAAAATTAAATCCAAATAAAAAAAATATATGAATACATACGAAGTCCATCCTCATTTTATTACATTAAATTATAGAACAATGAATAAAAACTAAATAAAAAAAGATTGTGTGTATGTCCTCATTCTGTATTCACTGTCTGAGAATTGTGCGAGTTATAAAAATCATAAACCAGATGTCTGAATATTAATATGTGCTAAAGCCTGAGAACTAATTTTTTTAATGAAGTTTGAATGAAGTAAAAGTCAATAGTCTAGAATATTCTTCATATTTATGTGTCTCAGGGACGAGAGGTCGAGAGCGGGGTGAGTTCTCCAACCTCCAGGGCATCTCTACATCCACCAGTGGCCGTATAGTGGTGGCTGATAGCAACAACCAGTGCATCCAGGTGAGTAGCCTTTTACTTATTAGCTCAGTGGTTAAGGTGCTGGATAACTGATCAGAAGGTCCCAGGTTCAAACCCCAGCACCACAGTTTCCACTGTGGGGTCCTTTAGCAAGACAGTTTAACTTCAAGATGTATGATGAGATAAAATCTAAATCACTCCGAATAAGGGTGTCTACCAAATGCTTTGAATTTAAATGAATTAAGTGATGGATGGATGGAGTGGTGGATGGACGAATGAGGGATGGAGTGGTGGATGGATGGACGAATGAGGGATGGAGTGGTGGATGGATGGACGAATGAGGGAAGGACTGGTGGATGGATGGAGTGGTGGATGGATTGAGGGATGGAGGGGTGGAGTGGTGGATGGACGGACGAATGAGGGATGGAGTGGTGAATGGATGGAGTGGTGGATGGACGAATGAGGGATGGAGTGGTGGATGGATGGACGAATGAGGGAAGGAGTGGTGGATGGATTGAGGGATGGAGGGATAGAATGGTGGATGGATGGACGAATGAGGGATGGAGTGGTGGATGGCTGGAGTGGTGGATGGACGAATGAGGGATGGAGTGTTGGATGGACGGAGTGAGGGATGGAGTGGTGGATGGACGGATGGAGTGGTGGATGGACGGACGGAGTGGTGGATGGACGGATTGAGGAACGGAGTGGTGGATGGACGATTGAGGGACGGAATGAGGGATGGACGAATGAGGGACGGAGTGGTGGATGGACGGATTGAGGGACGGAGTGGTGGATGGACGGATTGAGGGACGGATTGGTTGAGGGATGGATGGATTAAGTGATGGATAGGTGGGGATTTGCAGGACCCTGTCAATCACTTAACAATTACCAACCACTAGATGGGGCTATTACATGCTTCCTCTGGGACACGTGAAGGCAACCACACCATCTTTTTCACTTTTCAAGCAATTCTACTGAGCAGTGTAACCTTCTTCGGAAAACTTTAACACATGCACTCCTATATGCTTGTCGCTGTGAGTGACCACCCTGAGAGCATTGCCAGTTTTTCCCGCTTCCTCGGAGCACTCAACTTTTTCTTGGCTCACAGAGACAGGTAGCTGTGTCATCAGAAACCAAATTGGCATTCACTATAGGATGGGGTGAACACTGGGGAGTAATTGTAGACTTAGGTTTAGACTTTCTTTGGTTGTCGATGCTCTGCAGGTGTTCTCTAACGATGGTCAGTTCAAGCTGCGGTTCGGGGTCAGAGGTCGTTCACCAGGGCAGCTGCAGCGTCCCACCGGTGTGACAGTGGACGTGAACGGGGACATCATCGTAGCAGACTATGACAACCGATGGATCACGATATTCTCTTCAGATGGAAAGTTTAAAGTGAGTGATGAAAGCATCTGCATATTTGTCAATATACTGTATGTCCCAAAATTCATTTTTAATAACTTCATTTATCTGTTTCTTGGTTTTGCTTTAGAGTAAAATTGGAGCAGGGAAGCTGATGGGACCCAAAGGAGTAGCTGTGGACAAAAACGGTCATATCATAGCTGCAGACAACAAAGCCTGCTGCGTTTTTATCTTTCAGTCCAACGGCAAACTGGTGACCAAATTTGGAGCCAAAGGAACATTAGACAGGCAGTTTTCAGGTACATCAGCAGTTTAGGACAAAAAAAAAAAATGAAAGAGAAAAACCTAAGATATATGCACCCTTGATCATCATCTACATGTAAGATGGTGATCTGGGTCCCCCTAAAAGTCCCACTCTTCTTGAAAGGCTTTGCAGTAGATTTTATTCAGGATTTGAGCACGGGGGCAGTGGTGGCTTAATCAGTTCAGGCTCTGTGTTACTAACTGGAAGGTCAGGGGTTCAAGCCCCAACACCACCAAGCTGTTGAGCCCTGAAACAAGGACCTTTAGGCCTTGTTCACACGGACGTTAAAATCGAGCGTTTTTCTATCGTTCGTAGCGTCCGGTGAGCGCGGATGAA
>JAQMYG010000003.1:5523071-5540399 GCA_030014215.1 Clariallabes teugelsi | reverse complement strand
TAGAGAGAGAGAGAGAGAGAGAGAGAGAGAGAGAGAGAGAAAAGAAACCTATGAGGCTATGAGGTGCCCAAGGGTATAAAGAAGTCAGTTTTGCTCCAGCAATTTTATCCTCGTCAACTAAATCATTTTTCATCATCAATGTAAAGTAGTAAATGTGCTAGAACAATGCAATATCCCAATGTGGCATTAACAGTCACTGGCAGGAAGCTGTAGATGGCTTGTGTGATAGTTGTGCAATATGTAGACGTACAGTTCTGTGAAATGGGATATTTACCGGTACGGTGATGAGGAAAATTAGGATGTGGCAACCCTATTGTTAACCGAGATTCAAGATATTCTTCACTCAGTGCAGAATAATAAATAAATAGTTATAGAAATGAACATTTTCAGACATGTAACATATACAGTTGCTGACGTGATTGAATGTTCACTCATTTATACATTTCACTACCAGACATTTGTGCACTGGGTCCAGTGTTAATCAAGAATTACAGAAGCTGATTTCTGAAATACTATAATCCTAACATCAGTCAAAGGCTACGTTCACATTTCCAGCCTGAATGAATCAATCTGATGTTTTTCAGACCCGATCTGATAAAGTCACTTTCGTATGTGGATATACTGTAGATCAGATATACATCATGAAATTCATGTAACTTTTTGCAGTATGTGTAGAGCGGTGATATCATTTCATAACAGTGCTATGCAATGACTACTAAAAAACTAAAGCAAGGCACCTGACTTTCTTCCTTCTTCTAAACCTCAACAAACACAAACACTAACTGCTTGTCATCCTCCAGAGCAAAACCTCGAACAAACATCTCAAACTGAATCCACTGTTTGAAACGAATGGGTGGAAATACAAATATGACACCAACATGGCTGATGTGTTCTATCGTGCCATTACAGAGGATAAACACTTCAAATGAAAGTCACTTGTAATTATGAACGTGAACCGTCATGACACGCAAACCCGATCTGACCAAAATCTTGAACAATGTGGCTGGTAATGTAGCCAGAAATGATAAAACTAGAACATGTCTTCCTTAGGACCATTTGGTGCATGACCATTTGATGGAGCATTTAAATTACCCATAATGCTCTCAGTCATATGGTGTAGGGACTGGCTATAATAGATATGGCTATTAATACATACAGTAAGTGATAAGCATCCAAACAAAACATGTTCATAACTTTTTAAATATAAATGATTAAAAATTTGTGTTGCTAATTAACACAATTTAGAAAATGTCTGTGGTATATGAGGACAAAAAAAAAACATACTGGGATGTAATGTTCTAATTAACGTAAGGTTACACATAGGGTGCTGCCTCGTGTCATGTTGGCCTGCATCACGCCATCCTGTCTTTGATTATTTTACTATAACAGAATTCCTCAAAATGTTTACAAACAAACAAACAAAACAAACAAAAGATAAAACAGTACAAGTGTTACAGTGTTACAGTTACAGTGTTACAGTAAATACGTCAGTGACCTGTGTGTGGAAAGGCTCCACGTAAACAAATTTGGATTGTGTCCAAATAATACACACTTTATTATTTAGCAACTTGTTGCACTACATCCGACTGATTTTCCACACATGATCCCAGAATTCAAAAATTATAACAAATTATACCACTTGAGACTTAAAATACGACTGCAAGGATTAAATTGATTCACAAAAGCAAAATATACAAACGATTAAATGAGATCGCTCAGTGTATTTAGCAAGTAGAGGACTAGATCGCTAGCCCAGAACATGCTAGTTTCATACGCTTGTTAAAAGAAATAATGTAATAAACTAAGGTATCTGAAACTTACAGTAGATGCGTCATGTTAGCATGTCAGCATTATCTGCTCTGTCACACGTTAAGACAAGCTAGTAGGATGTAAATTAGCTTCTAAATAGGCTCAATCAGTTATAATGTTGTAATGACTTTGTTGTACGGTAACATTTTGCCTCGAATATAAAAATTCCTTCAAGTTTTCACATTGACTTAGAATGGTTACTTAGAAATCTAGTGAGAACCAGCATTCGGGACGTACCCTCATTTAGCAAGCTAATTAACAACATCTGTCTTAATGATTAGGACAATAATTGAATCAATACCAGCAACGATTGCAGACTTTCAGGGACCATGATAAAAAAAAACAAAAAAACAATAACAATAAAAAAAAACAATTAAAAAACAACTTTTTTTTACATAGACAGTGTGTTCTTGATAAATCATCATCATCCAACAACAACAAAAAAAAAACAGGAAAGATGAAAAAAAAAAATACTCATAATGAATAATTCTTTCCGTAAAAAATAAAAGTTGTACATGAGTAATATAATGTGCTAAAATAATGTGATAGAAAATGTGATAGTGAAACCATGGGAAAACTATAACATTAATTATTCTTTACAAATTATGAAGAAAAACACTCTTTACAGAGCCAGAGCTCTTTAGCCAGATGCTTAGAAAGCTTTTAGCACCTTTGAATGCAAAAAAAAAAATGGTTCAAGCAGTAGTACACACAATAAGCGCCTTGTTTGGATAAAAACTGGCTTCAAGTCTTCCTTTTAAATTGTTAAACAGCAGAAATAAAAGTGCTCTCAGAATCATTTGTCTTGGGAGTAGCAAACTGCTGAAGAGAGCCAATATCCGAGTGCCAAGATCCAAGATCATCCCAATAGACCCGAGACAGTGCCACTTGACCTCAGCTAACCTCATCTCTAAGATTGTGCAACTCTTTTATTCCCCCCCCTAACTCACTTCAAATCTCAAGTCTTGGTACTTAAATAAGAAGCACTTGCAAATCAGTTCTAATAAGCGTTCGTGAAACCTGGTCACACCTCCGAGCTGTCGTTACAGTCAGAGCCGGGTGTCATCATGGGCTCCGTGCTGCTGGAGGCCTTCGGAGGTTTGCTGATCACCTTCTTGTCTTTCTTCGAGCGCACCAACAAACACACAAGCACGAGGAGAATGACGGTCAAGACGAGACCGACCAGAATTCCTACAATCGTTATCACGTTATCGTCCTCTGTGTCGTGCGGCTTGGACTTTGTGGTAACGACCACGCTCTGGATGTTAACTTTGGGCCTGTTCTGGCTGCTGCGCTCCAGAGCCACGTGTAGGATGTTGGTTCCGCGCTCATTCTCCACCCCGATCTCCTTTGCCAGAGTTGGAGCACCAGATGTTACAGACCTTCTGGAACGGGACGAGTGGTGTTGAGTAATATGGTGGCGCTCCACGCTCCTTTTCCCAATGCCTCGGTTGGCGTTGTCTCTGGAACGGACGGTGTATATGGTGTGGATGAACCACTCCCTGCCTGTGGATACCTAGGATACATTGAAGGCATTAACGCTGAAGAACACTAATAAAAGGTGTCTGCATTGATTACGTTAACAGTTAGCTAAAATTTAAATGCTTAATTAGCTAAAAACTAGCTGGGACTAGGTGGTTGAGTTGCTGACTGGAGGGTCGGGCGTTTAGAGCCCTGCCACCACCAGGTCACCACTGTTGGGATGTTGGGGAAGACCCTTATGCCTACGGCTCATACAGTACAACCCAGCCCTTGCATGCAGTACTGGTCCCAAGCACAGTTAGAAAATGGCAGCGTTGCGACCTAAGGGCCATTTGTTGTATCACCTGTACCAGATCTTGCAGAACAAATGATCAAATGGCCAAGGGGGGAAAAAGCAGACAAGTAACACTAAGTACAACTCCCTGATAATGCTAACCGATTTTTAAAACCAATGTTAAAATAGTAACCAGTTGTCCAACTACTGTAGTATCATCTCTTACAGATAACTATTACTGGTTGCTTGCAAAAAAAATATATATATATAATTTTTATATTTACATATTTAATAAGATCATATTTCATTATTTAACTAGTACACACTGATTTTTTTTCTGGCTAATATTACCTAAATCACTCGTCCTATGGTGACACAAAAAGTCATACAGTACAACTTCTTTAAAGGTCACTAAACGACTGCCAAGAACTTTGCTCACTAGGCACGATTGATTTATAACATGCCCGTATGTAATGTAGGTAACGTTTGCTCGCCCCTTCCCCCCGGCTAAGCTCACAGGACCTTGGCACTGCCAGTACACTGACATACCTGGAACAGAGGTGTAGAGTCCAGCCTAAAGCCATCTGAGCCTGGCTGTCTCACTAGCGACAAAGCCTCAGAGTCATCGACAGCCAGAAGAGCATTGAAGCTAACACTCCCGAATGTTCTAGCCTGAGTCTCTGGCTGAGCTTTGTCCTGTAAACAAAAACAGGTTTTTAGAATCAGATAGAATAAAAAAATAAATAAATCAAGGAAAAACCCTGATTACTTCTTGACTTTGTACAGTAAGTATACAAGCATAAATGCATTGGGAGTAATGGTTTGGGGTTGTAACGCCCACGCACCTATGTACGCAATAAACAAACTCCAAATATAATATTATAACTATTAATTAAAATTATGGGCAAGATAGTAGGTAATAGGCAAGTAATAGGCAAGAAAAGAATTCCCCCTGCTCGGTTTGAAACTTGGCTGCATCCAACCCATCCTGTGGATTCAGCAATAGAAAGTGCATACAAAAACGAAAAGAGGAAAAGTAAAAGACCAGCCAAAAATTTTAAATTCAAAAAGCAAAAAAAAAAATGCTACCCAACAAAAGGTATGTTGTTCACTAATACTGGAATATTAAAATTGATGCGTAACAAATTTGGTGATTTTATGCTAGTTGGGAAATATAGAGCATAATGATAATGATAATAATAATAATAATGATAATAATAATAATAATAATAATAATAATAATCTCATGCTGAATGGCGATTGGGTTGAGGCATGTCCTCGAATACCCCCTACATGGGTGGAGATCTCAAGCATCACCAGAGTTGTCCATCTACTGTCCATCTCGGAAATGTTGTAAGATCAGTACAATACAGTACATTGTGTACATGTACAGTGTAATACATGGTGGTGTAAGAGTATTTCAGTAATATTGGTTAAAATGTTAAATAAAAATTATCAACGACAAAGCAGTGCAATGCGAATCTGTCTTAGAATCAGCGTCCCACTGTATTTTATTCCTCTTCTAATAATATAACGATTTGCCCAAGCCAACAACTTATACATTATATTTTATATATATATATATATATAGATATGTCTTTCCTCTTCCCAAAGGCAAGTGGCAATTGTGGATTCCTTCCAGAAATATTGAACAAACGTCTCCTCACAGAAAATCACTATCACTAGTCAATTAAACACAGTTTACATAGTTCATCATGAGGCTCAGATTAAGTGGAGCCACACAAGACTCTGCGTAAGCACGTTGTCACTACTGTCACAATAGTGTATTAATATAATTTGTATTTTAGCCAGAACCTGTCAGAGCCGCTGCTATAAAACAACAACTTAAACAGCGCTGTGGTGCGAACGAAACTGTTGTCATCATTTAAACAGGTTAAACGCTATTAGCTGAGAGCGAAAAATGCTTACAATGATCTTGAACCTGTAGAGGAGGGATGCTGCATCTGCTAAACAGCCATACTCATAGTTGTCAGGGTTGTATTTTGGCACGTAACCATCCGCTCCGGTACACAGGAACACCTTCTCGATGTTGCAGATGAAGGAGTCTCCGAGGTTCTGCACAGGATCCACCATGACACGGCCGTAAATGATGTCACCTATCAAAGGGGGAAAAAAAAAAAAGGTTAGAGCAACATTTTGTAGGTACTGAGATTTGATTAAGGTGTCTTTGATTTACTACTGTACATCCTGCTGTGAGAACAGAGTCATATTTACGTATTTACTGAGGGTGCGACTAAATCTGCAAGGCTACAATCTAACACCCATCACATGACATATTCAGGATGAGCAAGGCATTTATGTCACGGGGTCTCACTGATGGCTTAATAAGAATCATGTAGGGAAGAAATTACATACATGGAGTTAGGCATGAATGAGGAAATGGTCCACCTTGTTCACCAACAAATCAAAATGAAACCCTGGATCGGGCTGCTTCATACCAATCTGTATATTTGTATTATAAATAAGTGTCTAAAGTACAGGGGAAAAAAACGTGTGGATGTGATGGGTATGAAACGTGAGATGATGTAGATGTTTATACCCTCAGAGAACGCAGTGTCGCTCTCTTGTCCGAATCCCATGGAGCCATCGGAGAGCCAGAGAGTCCTCTTAGAGAGCAGCAGCATCTGTGTGTTCAGGCTGAATTCTGCAGCTACAGGGTCACTCACCTACACCCATACACACACACACACACACACACAGATATACAGTAATGTAACTGAAAATGTGCTCCCCTTGTACAAGGCAAAGTGTATCTTATACATACATACATACAGTACATATTCATACACACAAACACACCATATCTAATTAATAATTTATTATTTGGATTCAGATAAAAAATATGTAAAAAATTTAATGTATGTACATGTATAATGTATATATGTATAATGTATACTTTGGTAAGCTATATATTGTCATAAACAACAAATGGAACACTTAATATAGAAAATTGCACGATTGATATTGTAGATATTGTAGATAAGAAGTGTGTACACTAGATTTACAAAACACAATGGAATATAACACACAACTGTTTGCCGAGTAACAGTTCTATCTGGACCCTGCTGCTTTCCTGATAAATGAGGATAATGAATATACCCGTGATCTATGGTATAAAATACCTGAACTGAGAGCCCGGTATGACAGAGCAACCTCCTAGATAACTCCTAAACTAACACATGCTCTGTCACTAGGATAAATAATTGAGTGACGCCTTCATTATTACACTATTATCACCAGCCATAAGTACAGTAAGTGTGTTAGTTCTGATCATGTGGGTGGAGTGGCCGTAAAGACCTGTTGGAAGCGGATGTCGAGGTCGAACGTGATGGGCTCTCGGGGATTGCACACCGGAGGCAGTGTGTACTCCAGACTCGGAGGGGAAGTGCAGGGCAGCAGCTTCACTGTGTAGGTACCGGAATAATCCCTCACCTGTGCAAGAACATTTTAATGACATGGCATTTAATATAAAATGAAACCAAATATATTTCATGTAATTTACACTTTAAAACATGAACCAATATTGTGTGTAAAACCACAATTAGAAAAATTTGTTATTCCCCATTCAGTCTAAATAGAGGATTAAATGCATGATAAAATGATAACGCATCTACTGTAAGCATCACCAGTCTACATCACGGTTTAGGTTTAATTAAAAGTCCCTAGGTAAAAGAAACTGCTAATGGTCAAAAAAGTAGAATTGATACAATTTGATATAAACAAATCTCAAAAAACTTGTTTTTCTTCACCTAGATTTAGCCAAATAACTCCCTAGAGGCTATTCAAATTACAAACATTCTGAATTATAGGTGTTTTCTTCAACTGTATTTAGTTTTTCTGCCACATACTGTAATACATTTGTTCTGAGATGATGGTTTAAGCTATTTTTAAGCATTTCCACATAATTTCTCATTATACCGTATAAGGTGTAAAAATATTGATTATTTAACCTTTAAATGTCAATGCACACTAGACGAAATTAAGCTGTCAAATCATAGGATGGCTTGGCACCCTTCGTTTACAGGAAGGCTCATCCAATAAATAAAAAATCCTGACATTATTTTATTAATACAACAAATCAATACAGTCGGTTAAAATTGTGAGCACAAGTTAGTGGCAAAGCATTATATATATATATTTATTTATAATTACTTTAAAAGCAATTTAAAGTGTGTGCTGTATCAAGTGCTATCTGCTATATAAACTATATACAGTACAGTAATAAAACTGTAGTTTTATTTTATTTAAGTTTGTGTGTCCGTATAAGATATTTATGGAAAAAATTATTTGTGGTGATGTAAGATGAGTAATAGAACACATCAAGATAGTTTTGGGAATTTTTGTCTGTTTGTTCGTGCACGCATCACGTAAAAACTACTGAACGAAGTTAAATGGGTTTTTATACAGGTGTATTTGGTCAAGCTTGAGGTAACATATAGGCTTTGTTTTATCACGATCGGCCCACGGGAAGAGAAGATATGTTACTTTAAAATTTAAATGGAAACCCTTATATCATTAAAAAAAATCGACCTTGAAAAAAATCATTAGTTCATCTCAGAATTAAACCACACTAATGATTAATGTGACTACAACTATTCATGTCGCAATATTCTGAGAAGAAAAAAAAAAATTTTTTTTTATTAAATATTTAAACTTTTTTTTTTCCTGATCCCAGATTGATAGTGTTTTTTTTTATAAGTCCAGGAAATTGACTCAACCATTAGATTTTTTCCTAAGTAAATACTTTAAACTCAAGTTGAAGACTTAAGCTTATATATTCAACACAAATAATTAACGGCTGTTAATGAATAACTCTACACTCGCTCAAAAAATATGCCTCTACAAAATATAATCAAAAATATATAAACAGCACATTGTTGTTCATTTGGTAACTGATTAGGTACGAAATTGTCCAGACTGCTGTGTGTTTCATAAATACCCAACGCTGAGTAAATAATCTGCGCTGTTCTGCTCGGTGTTAATGATTAATTATACTCTCTGGTCCTGCTGTAAGCCCGTGTGAGAGGGAGAGGAGGACAAATACTGACTGCAAAGTCGGAGATGAACATCCACTGCTGCATGGGCTGGTTGTAGGTGGGCTCGCTCCGCACCAGACTGAGGTTAAAGGTCAGCCCGGGGTGATCCGTGCACATAATCATGGAGGTCAAAGGTGACGCTGGAGAGAGACGACACAGATGCGTCATCGTGTTAGTGCCGCATGGTTTAACGGATTCGTTCTCATAGCGAAAACTGACACAAACAACACGGACGCTTTGAAGTCATTTAAATTCTCAAATCAGGCTGAAATCGTCTCTTCAGCTAAATGTAAATACACGCAAATGAACCATTGTACTACTGACATTGACATGTTTCTTCTCCCATCCAAGATACACTTGCAATTCAGATGTATGCATGTTTATGTGATGAGGTACGTCGTCTCTCAGTATAACAATGCTGGATGAACAACTTCACATGAATGCAAATGTAGAAATAATTGATTGCAATTCAATGCCAGGCTGGGAAATCCGTGATGTTTTGTCATTATAGGGTTTTCCTGAATTGCACACTTTTTTTTAACTGAATGTATTTGTCTTTTGCATGCAACACAAGTAAAAAAAAAAGAGAAAAAGTTAAAGCAAAAGTCTAACAAGTGAAAAAGAGAGAAGACTGCGATTAGATTCCAGACTAACTCCGGCGCAGGGGCACTGCAGAGATCTGCCAGCTGGGATCTGATTAGGAACTGCAGGTAGCACCTACAGTAGGCCTGTGCCTGAGACTCATCGTGTGAGGAGATCGTGCTTAGCTAGCAGGGATTTAAACATCTTCAGGCAGACTGACGAAATATATCCAATATGATCTTTACCTAAACAAGATTAGAAAATAAATAAAACATTTCTCTATTTTGCATTGAACATGCATAGTGTTTTACCCAGACTGCCTTGCAAATATAATAAAACACACTTAATATAATCAGATCTGGGTAATCTGATCTTCCAGACGTCTTACTCACCAGGGTGGGACGTCACGAACAGACCCCTGAAGCGAGCTTCTGTGCGGAAGTTAACCACCAAGCGACCTTGTTCATTAATGCGCATGCTGGTGGGGTAGAGAGCGCCTGGAAAACACCACCGAAACACAAGCAGCACAAAGTAAACATGTCTTTCTTAAAACGATACGAAGAAAAATAATGATTTTTTTTCAATTCAAATGTCTTGATATAAGAGCAAGATTTAAAAAAAATTTTTAAATCTAAAATTAATTCAAAAATACAATGCATTTTTTATTTATTTTAATTAACAGAGTATAAAAATGAATGCTTATGTATTTCCTGAAGGATTCTACTTTAAATATTAAAATTTACTGTGGTTGCTTTCTACATTCCCATCATTTTGCATAATTCCTATTAGTTTCTCTAAAGTTATTAATTACTACAGGTGCGAATTATGAGGAAACACCCGGTATGATACCTGTCATGATACCTACTATAGGTGCCGATTCGTTTTTTTCTACTGCAATTCTGTATCACGGTTTTATAAATGTTTTTTCCAATTTTGGTACAATTTTAAGACCTTAAACCTTTAAACTATGCCTCAGCTTCATAATTGAATTGAACATGATTCAGCCTGAATGCAGCCCATTTCTTATAAAAGTTTTTTTCCTGCTGAAAAACATTTATACAGTAGAAAAATTAATTAATATACAAGAGTTTAACGTACAGTATAACTTAAAACTAAATCAAGAACATGAATCTCTGGTATGTCATCTGCCATAATTATTACTTCTAAACAAACTTCTATCACACAGGATGTAATTACTGATAATGTCATAAACGGCATAAAATAATGCATTTCTGTTGCGCCACTCGGAAGCTTGTGCTTGGTACAGAATCGGTTATATCTGAGTCTGCTCGAGCTGAAAACCAGACAATTTTGGTCACTGGTTGATCAATCAGTTCACCTCTTATATAAAGGTAAAAGTAACAATAATAAAAAAATAATAATAATAATTTGAGGTCAGTGTGACTATATGTGAGTTGCCGCACAAAAGACTACGACGTAATGATTTTTCCCCCATAATCCTATTCTGTAGTTTAGTTCATATTTCTTTCCACAGAAAAGCGTTTCTCTCGACCTTGTAGCTCGGCCTCAGGCGGGCTGCCGATGCCATCTCTCCACAGGATGGCTGTGTCATAGACGAAGGTAAGTCTGAGCTCGGACTGCAGGTCAAAGTGCTGCCAGCCTCCGGCGCCCACCGGAGAGTGGAACACGTACGACACGTACAGCGGCACGCGCAACGTCACGTACGACTGCACCAGGTTCAGCACCTGAAACACGGAGAGATTATGAATTGCTGTTATTTTGCTGCAAGATGCATGATTTGTGTTTTATTTATTCAGAGCCATTATACTGTATGTATGGCAAATTCTCGACCACTAGATGGCGTGTTAGTCCAAGTCTTTGCACAAGTCCTTACTTTACATTTACCTTTATCTGGTATTAAAATCCTATAAATATATATTGGATAATTGTATTTGACTAGAAAGTATTATTAAAAATGAACCATTAGACAAATGTAATACGGAATGATTATTTATTAATTGCAAACCAGCTTTTAAAAAATGAGTTCTTATTCTCAATTATCAATCTGACAATGAAAATGTAGATTTTTCTTTCTTTTTTTCTTTTTTTTGGAAAACTGGGGCTAGTTTAATAATAATAATCATAAATCAAGCCTTTGGATCTGATAATCTGTTCAATACATTCGGCTTTGTCATGATTGAGATATTGCAATACTATGAAGTGCACAGTAATGTATTTCTCAATTAAAACTATACAGCATATATATTTAAAGATCATTTTAATACATAATGCAATCGTGATACATGATTTGCGGTCCACTGAATCTCCTGTAATGATTGAAACCCTGATTTATCCAGACGAATCTTCATTACACACTGATTGTACTTAACACACTGTCTATCTGATTGTGCTGTCAATCACAGAAAGAACACAAGACAACATTTTTGCACTCATTTGCATACAGCATGTCAGCACAGCACACTCCCTTATTGCAGAAATGATTACCAGATGATGTACAGAGCAGCTCCACTTCTATTCATTTGCACGAGGCTGGTCTGTGGCACTTCTTCAGCAGACGGAGGTGCGCTATCAGAAACTGCGGTGCCATGAGGTCTGTGCTAACACAACCCGGCCTTTGCACTCAGCCATCCCTTTATGACACTCGTCTCCATTAATTAACTGCGAGGAGAAGAATTTGGAGCCGTTTCCATGGTGAGCCCAAAGGACGGGCCGGCGGAGGCATGTGTGTATCCAGTGTGGAGAGCGGTTTAAGGGGCCACCGTGTAGCTGTAAGACAAAGGAGTGCGGGAAAGGAAGAAAAACATCCCCAAAGTCTGTTTATGAGCGAGGGGGAATTCCTGTGGCAGCCGCAGCGGGGCTTATAGCATGACGCGGACGCCACTGGTAGTAAAATCGAGCAGTTTGCCATTTTTACAACAACTCCGTTCACATTGGGTGGCATAGTGGCGCAGCAGGTATTAACTGCCAACTCACAGGGTTCTGGGTTAACACGGGTTTCCTGTGGGTTCTAATGATCTCTTCCAAAAACAAGGCAGAAGTTTTAATCCACTCACTCATATGCCCCAGTTATGAATGAGTGTGTGAATAAATTATATATATATGTGTGTATAATTACTTCATGGGTGAACAACAAGAAGCTCATCCTGTTAAAGAAGAACCACTCCTAGAGTTAGACTCCTAATAAAGTTTTCTGATGTATGATGTGAGAGCTATTTAAAAAAAAACTATTTTAAACAAATTGTAATTTTACAGATATATTATATACATACTATAAAGTTTCTATCACATTTTCACCAAAGCCGAATTAAAATTCTGGGGAAATAAATAGATAAATAAATACAGGTGAAAGTCAGATGGAGTGAGATCAGGACTATCGGGAGGATGATTTAACACCTCAATACGACAGTGTCGACAGTGTGTGCGGACATGCAAGATCACAATACCCTTGGATGTCAGTCCTCTAGGCTTCAGCTCTTCAATAATCATCTCACTGTAACGAGCTCTGTTGATTGTTGAACCTTTTTCCTGAGAATGTTCCAATACTGGAAGCTTGAGAATCCCAGAAAACTGTAAGCATTGATGAATTTTCCAGCTGATGGACTTTTTGTTCTTCGTTGATTGAGGATGTTCCTGTTCCAGACTCGGCTGTTTACTCTCAGGCTTGTAGTGATGAATCCAGGTCTCGTCACCAGTAATGATTCTCTTTAGGTAACATTTACCTTCATTAGAATATCGGCCCGAATTTTGTTTTCAGATATCCAAACCCTTCTGTTTATGCTCTTCCGTGCACCCTCAGACCACAAAAAAGAAACAAATCACTGCAGGCTGCTCATCTTTCCAGTCAATCTTTTCATGTCAAGGTTTGCTCGCACCGCAGTTACAAATCAACTGATGTAACTCGGGTTACACCTGCACAGCAGTGACCGGGAGACACTAGCTTGGACGGAAGGCGCTGATAAGACGGAAGTTTTAATATAACCAGAGTGCGGATAATTTTTGACTCACCCTTGTGTGTATATAAATATATATTATATTTGAAACTTTAAAATTCAACACACAATACTACAGTTTAATACAATTCATAAATAAAAATGTAATAAACCCCTGGTAAATTACAATTATGTATTCGTTTGTTGTCTATTATGTGAATTGAATCTTGTGATGAGCTGCCATGAAAACAGATCTCACCCCCCTCTCTCAACCCTCCTCAATTGCCTTTTAGAAAGAACATCTGTTCTAATTTCTTGTCCAGAAAAAAAGGAATCAGAAGACTGTGAACAAGAATCCATTATTGCCTATAGTACAGTATACTTTTAAACAGGTCTAGAAACATTGCAAATAGGTAGATAAGACTAAAGTAAAAAAAACAAAAAAACGAAACCCTCACCTGCCCGTCTGTCCCGATTGTCCCTCCACAGTCACTCAGCAGCTCGGACATGTCGTAATAACTGACAAACTCCCAGAGGCAAGCCTCGAGGTGAAGATTGCGGTAGAAGCGCAGCGTGCTCTCCCCTCTTAAGGTGGCGCTGTACTGGTAGGGTGCCGTGCCTCCGATGGCCTCAGGGTTACGTGTGGAGGCGGTGATGAAACCATGACGCGTGCGGACCTCGCTGAAGTCCAACAGGTTCGAGCAGCGATGATTTCCAACGCGGGTGCCGTCTGGACTGAGCGTCAGCTCGAAGTTGGAGAGTGGACGGGTGGAGACCACAGGGAGCATGCCTAGATCGCAGAGAAATAAAAATTTATGTTAGAACAAAAAATATTTTAGGAAATACAAAGAAATCCCTCCCAATAACACAAGCACACGCACATACACACCCCACACCCACGGGTTGAGACGGCTCCACCTCATGCATGACCCACTTCAAACTCAAATGTAGACTTTAGACCAGCTTTATGATTGCAGGAAAGTGAGTGCAAGATTTTAATCATTATGGATTTATATATAATGGAATATATTGGAATAATACTGAAAATTTCAGGTTTCAAACGTGTACACAGACTGAGGGGTAAGGCAAGGTGACAGGACTTGGGTTATAATAAAATGCTGAATCCCTTGGAATCATTTTGCTATGCTTAGCTGATAAACCGATGAAGGCACCGAGATGAATGTCAAAATGTCTTCAGGATTAAAGGATTATTTCAGAAATCATAGCAAGTCACCTTGACTTACTTCAGCTAGAAAACTGAACTCTAATTGTTGCTTTTTATTGTAAAACCTGATAAGCATACACATTCAATTCCATCCGAGATTACCAATCAACATGTAGTGATGTATAGAAAATACAATACAAATAATACAAAGCTTTAGCACTAGACTGCAAAGCTATCATCTTTTACCTTCTGTACACTAAATATACAACACATCCATCCATCCATAATATATTTATTAGTATTTTGTCATTTTGTACTTTTTAAAAATAATATTTATTCATCCATTCATTCACCACCTATCCAGGACAGGTTTGCAGGACGCCTGGAGCGTATCCCAGGAGACTTCGGGCACAAGGTGTGCCAATCCATTGGAGGCACGCACACGCACTCTCATTCACAGACTACAGGCAATTTGGGAACGCCAATTGGCTAATCTGCCTGTCTGTCTGAAACCAGAGTGCCAAGCATGGGGAGAAGATGCAAAGTCCACATGCACACAGGTGAGAATCGAACCCGTGACCCTGGAGGTACCAGGACACAGTGCTAACCGCTACAACACCGTGTCATATCCAATATGTTTTATGTAAACGTTTTCAAGTATAATAAAAAATTATGTTTTAATGTAAAGTTTTGGAACAGTTGCAGTATTCTTTGACTTAGACACTATAACAGCTATTGTTACCTTTGACCGTGCTGACACTGGATACTCATAATAATAATAAAAGTTTGTAACACAAAAAGAACTTGATTGAATCTGATTATTTAAAGTATGCGCCATACAGTAGAAGTCCCGTGTAAGGTGTTACTATGGAAAGAATAATGGATTATAAAGAGTGCTACTAACGGTAACCTGAGATTTAATTGGCGTCCAAGATTCCTGCAATAGAAAATACCTGTAGAGTTTGTTCTTTGTCGTGTACGAAGTGGGGTTTTTTCCTTACCGTCGATGTGTGGCATGGTGACGGTGAGTTTAATGAGGTTGGGGTGATGCGGGTCTTCAGGCCCGGTGTAGCGCAGCTTGGCGGAGAAAGGCTCGGCTCCTACAGCGCCAATTACACGAGGCTGACACAAACCTGGCATAACACAGAACAATCAGCTTCCACTCAATCACCTGAAAGCGTATAGAGCCAGTGATTCCGTTCAAGAACAATTTGTGATTTAAAAGTCGAACACTGGATGGTCAGAGTGCTGTAACAACAGTGAGATTCCCCAATGCAAGACTTGTCCTGAGCTGGGTTCCCGGACACAGATTAGACCATACGGTATGTAAAAACAACCCTAGCCTAATTAAAGCCTCATTTCCTGTTAGGATAAATTTTTTTAATCAGTCTGTGTGACCCGGTTTGAGTGTAGTGTTGTGCACCCACCCTCCTCCACACTTGCGGAGACAATGCCGCTGCTCAGCTCGAGTCCCTCGTCCCCGTTGGAGTTTACAGCCCTGGCCGCGCACTGAACGCGTGAGCCTGCCTGGAAATACACCGAGTCCAGCGTGATGCGTTTGGACGAAGTGAAGAAAGTATCAAAGTCGACCTCCCTCATAGGGCTGGTGACACCGTCGGGTCCTGCGGGGGCGCTAACGAGCCAGCGATAACGAGTCAGCGTGTTGTTGATGCGCTCGCTCGCACAGATGGAGCCAGTGCGCTCGAAGGCTGGGTATTTGGGATTGCAGGCCTGGAGAATGAAACACAAAGAAAGAGGAGATATTTTCAGAAGATGCAGTTACGTGCTTAAGTTTCAGAGGATGAAAGAGCTCAGAAGAGCCGTATGCCAAACATATGGTCTTGGCAGCATGAACTGCGAATGGTTCATGCTGCGTTATTGTCTGGCAGCAGATAATGAGCTGTAAATAAAAATACTAACCCTCACTGAGCTATGTAAAGAATTCGGTTAATTACAGTTATAAGTGGATCAGATGGAATCGGAAAATCTATATTAAATTGGATTGCATCCAGCGCTTCAGGTCAACACAAATCCAATATTGACAACATCAGTATAATATCCCAAGTACTGTACCATTATTAAAAATATGATGAAGGAAGCAAAAGAAAGAAGAGGGACAATAATGAAAACAAAAAAAGAATCTATAATTTGAGACATCAAAATGCACTTTAGTAATCAAACTGAAGAATAAACAGGGCATGAATTAATCAGGGGATAATAAGGTGATTAGAATTTAGATGAACGAAATAGAAAAACGGCATGCATAAGATAAGAGGCTGCCTTTCTAAAGATCAGTCCGTCTGTCAATCCAAGTAACACCCACAATCCTAAACTTTACATAGTTTTGGTTCGCACTGATTTAAAAAAAAGTGTGAAGATGATCAGTGATGCAGGCGAAACGATGGTGGAGTAGTATACAGTGATGTAGATATTGGTACAGGTAGATATTGAGAGCGACAAAATAACAGTTGAATAATTATATTTATTTTATGATTTACTGTGTGAGATGGGAAGGTTAGAGTAATGAACAGTGTAGTGAAAGTAATGCACAGTGATGCCAATGAAAGTGTAGTGAGAGTAATATACAGTGACGCAAATGACAGGATGTTAGAGGGATATACAGTGACGCGTATGACAGGAAGTGGGAGTGATATACAGTGACACATATGACAGGAAGTGGTAGTGATATACAGTGACGCATATGACAGAAAGTGGGAGTGATGTACAGTGACGCATATGACAGAAAGTGGGAGTGATATACAGTGACACATATGACAGAAAGTGGGAGTGATATACAGTGACGCATATGACAGAAAGTGGGAGTGATATACAGTGACGCATATGACAGAAAGTGGGAGTGATATACAGTGATGTATATTACAGGAAGTGAGAGTGATATATAGTGACGCATATGACAGGAAGTGTGAGTTATATACAGTAACGCATATGACAGACAGTGGGAGTGATATACAGTGACGCATATGACATGATGTGAAAGTGATAGACAGTGACGCATATGACAGGAAGTGTGAGTGATATACAGTGACG